>JAZDUA010000175.1:2922500-3045375 GCA_038098605.1 Gryllus longicercus | reverse complement strand
AAGAGAGAAAAAGAGAGAAAAAGAAAGAAAAAGAGAGAAAAAGAGAGAAAAAGAGAGAAAAAGAGAGAAAAAGAAACAAAAAGAAACAAAAAGAAACAAAAAGAAACAAAAAGAAACAAAAAGAAACAAAAAGAAACAAAAAGAAACAAAAAGAAACAAAAAGAAACAAAAAGAAACAAAAAGAAACAAAAAGAAACAAAAAGAAACAAAAAGAAACAAAAAGAAACAAAAAGAAACAAAAAGAAACAAAAAGAAACAAAAAGAAACAAAAAGAAGGAAAAAGAAGGAAAAAGAAGGAAAAAGAAGGAAAAAGAAGGAAAAAGAAGGAAAAAGAAGGAAAAAGAAGGAAAAAGAAGGAAAAAGAAGGAAAAAGAAGGAAAAGAAAGAAAAAGAAAGAAAAAGAAAGAAAAAGAAAGAAAGAAAGAAAGAAAAAGAACAAAAGAAAGAAAAAGAAAGAAAGAAAGAAAAAGAAAGAAAGAAAGAAAAAGAAAGAAAGAAAAAGAAAGAAGAAAGAAAAAGAAAGAAAGAAAGAAAGAAAAAGAAAGAAAGAAAGAAAGAAAAAGAAAGAAAGAAAGAAAAAGAAAGAAAGAAAGAAAAAGAAAGAAAGAAAGAAAAAGAAAGAAAGAAAGAAAAAGAAAGAAAGAAAGAAAGAAAGAAAAAGAAAGAAAGAAAGAAAAAGAAAGAAAGTAAGAAAAAGAAAAAGAAAAAGAAAGAAAGAAAGAAAAAGAAAGAAAGAAAGAGAAAGAAAGAAAGAAAGAGAAAGAAAGAAAGAAAAAGAAAGAAAGAAAGAAAGGAAAAGAAAGAAAGAAAGAAAAAGAAAGAAAGAAAGAAAAAGAAAGAAAGAAAGAAAAAGAAAGAAAGAAAGAAAAAGAAAGAAAGAAAGAAAAAGAAAGAAAGAAAGAAAAAGAAAGAAAGAAAGAAAGAAAGAAAGAAAGAAAGAAAAAGAAAGAAAGAAAGAAAAAGAAAGAAAGTAAGAAAAAGAAAGAAAGAAAAAGAAAGAAAGAAAGAAAAAGAAAGAAAGAAAGAAAGAGAAAGAAAGAAAGAAAGAAAGAAAGAAAGAAAAAGAAAGAAAGAAAGAAAAAGAAAGAAAGAAAGAAAAAGAAAGAAAGAAAGAAAAAGAAAGAAAGAAAGAAAAAGAAAGAAAGAAAGAAAAAGAAAGAAAGAAAGAAAGAAAGAAAAAGAAAGAAAGAAAGAAAAAGAAAGAAAGAAAGAAAAAGAAAGAAAGAAAGAAAGAAAAAGGAAGAAAGAAAGAAAAAGGAAGAAAGAAAGAAAAAGGAAGAAAGAAAGAAAAAGGAAGAAAGAAAGAAAAAGAAAGAAAAAGGAAGAAAGAGACAGAAAAAGGAAGAAAGAAAGAAAGAAAAAGAAAGAAAGAAAGAAAAAGGAAGAAAGAAAGAAAGAAAAAGAAAGAAAGAAAGAAAGAAAGAAAGAAAAAGAAAGAAAGAAAGAAAGAAAAAGAAAGAAAGAAAGAAAGAAAGAAAGAAAGAAAGAAAGAAAGAAAAATAATTTAAAAAATAGCAAGATTATCAATATTTGGAAAAATAGACAGTTTCGTTTCTGAGTAATGGAAAACATTTGCATCGGAAAGTGAATTACAAGTATGATTTTTCTGCATTGCTAACGAAATAGTGAGTCGCCCTTACCTCTTCTCCTACCATTACAAGCAAAAGGAGTGTTCAACAGAACGTGCGCATAGTGAAGCTACATGCCTGTAAAAATATCCCCAAAACAACTTTCCTTGAATTGACTGTTTAAGATGATCTAAAATGGAACTCCCATATCACAGATCTGAACAACACGCTTACTAAGTCATGTTGTCATATACATTCCGAACTCAAATTCTAACTTAGATACACTGCGAATGGTGTAATTTGCAAATGTTGCATTATTGAAACTAATATTTCGCTCAATTTCACCCCGCGACACGTTAACTATATACAATGTAATTCGAGTCTTGCCTTCAAAAAGTGACGGACGAACCAATTCACACAGATGACAATTTGATCATCATTTAACTATCGTTTAAAATGATCTGAAATTATTCAAATGATAGTTTCGTGTTGTTTTTATTGTTCTCATTATTTGAATGTAACATTTTAAAAGAGTTTTAAAGCGCTTCTTATTATTGACCAGCTTATAGAAATATAAAGAAGTAGAAGTATGAAAATAGCATAATACCATAATGATTCTTTCTCAAGAAAAATACCCGCAAGAATTTCAATATTCGAGCTTTTACGATTCGCCTCCAGTATTCAGGTTTCATTCACGAGATAGAGCAAGCAATCGTCACATTCCGCAAGGTAACATTCAGTCGATGAGTAATGAAATGCCCGTGACTAATGAATAACTGCTCAGCCTCAGGAGTTTTCTGCGGTGGAGTGTGCACGTGTGTTTCAACATGCAATATAAATAATATTAATAATAAATAATAATAATAATAATAATATAATTGAGAATTTAATATATATATATATATATATATATATTATAAATACGACAAAATACGATATATATATATATATATATATATATATATATATATATATATATATAATAAAAAGGCTACAATGATTCTAATACACACTTAATATTAATAATACAATACACATTACGTGTACATGTAAGATTACAATATTCGCTTGATAAGAGTGTATAGGATAGTTCATCAAAACCGAAGTCAAGGGCTGAAGTAAAGAATACTGCACATCTAAGCACAAGCATCAAATGACGGACGTTAAAGTGCGCCCAGCCTTGTGCAGCACGGACGCATATGGGCCGCAGCACGCTAGAGCGCTTTAGAGTCATCCGTCGCGTAAACTCGAAGGACGTCAGCCTCTAGAATTCGCACTTTGTTCCTGGCGGATGTTGCTGCTTTTTAGGCACACACGGCGTGCAAGAAACGCGGAATACTAGCGACGACTAGCAAAATATTGAGGGCTACGATGAAAAAGTGGTATACGTTTCCCATTCATAAAATGAATAGATTCGTCATTGAAAGGTTAATTGAGTGCAAATACAAGCCTTTCCTCTGGCGATGTAACACACCTCACATTGATACCTTGCCCTGTAATGTCATAGAATATAATTACGTAATTTCGAGGGCTATTCTCTGTACCACGTCTCGGAGATTTGGGAAAATATATAAATTCTCACGATCGTTGCATAATTTCTGAAAGATGGTGTAAAATGTCTTTTGTAAGTTTCATTCCAATGTAAGCTAATTTATTACTCCATGGCATCCGTATTTGCTAGTTTAAGGCCACGGGACCACACGGGACATTTGATGTCCGTTGCGCGGCACCGCTCATGCCTTGTGGGGCCTGTCGATTAATGGACGTGAAGTTGTCAAATTGACGGATGTGAACAACGCTCGTTTTGGGACACACGTGTGTCGCTGCACTGAAGGGACTGGTTTAAACCAGTCCTCCGCGCCGCTCGGAAGAGTAGGAAATTCACGGTGGAGGGGCGAGGGGTAGTCAGAGGCTTTTGGGGTTGACTATCTATGGGCATTACATGCTAAACAATTTTAAGCAAGGCCTGGATGATTTAAATCAATTTTAAAAACTGAACACTAAACTAATTGTAATGCTTCGTGATTGTTAAAGTTCTCCGTTATATTTTCTCGTCATAGTATGTTCTTGTGACATTACTATTCGGGCGAAGTGAAAATTGAATATCTATAATTTTGCAATTTATTTATTTGTATTTTATTATTTATTTTTATATCTATCTCTATTTATTTATTTATTTCTATATTTTTTAAATTTATTATTTATTTATTAATGAATGCATTTATTTTGTAAAGGTCAAGGTAGCTGTGAAAATGGTTAGTAAAGTTCCTGCCTAACAATTACTTTCTCGTGCTCTGATTATTTTTTTTTGTGTTTTATTATTGAATATGTGTTACGATAATGAGAATAAATGTGATTCTTTACACCAGCTGCAGAGATGGGTGTCGGTCCATGATTAGGTGAATTCAAAACCATGGTTTCGTTGCGACCGGGTTTACGTGTACCGTGTGTAAGTGGATTTTAAGTCGGATAAGTGGAAGGAGTTGTGTGATAGCTTTGAGTGGACGTTTAATAAGAAATATCTTTCATACGCTTAAGCGTTGAGTGAAATTTGAATTTATTCGCGAGAAGCAATATGAAGATGAAATATTCTTGCTTTTTCTTGAGACCCTCCCCAAATTATAGTTAACATGAAGAAATTGCACTTTTGTAAGTTTTATTCATTTATTTCAGAGCGCGCACCGCTCCTTCTTCTCATACTTCTCCCCCCTTCTGTCCCCACCTTTCCCCTTAACTCATCCCCCGCTCTTCTCTAGGGCGTTTCTCCACTTTAACCAAAATAGATATAAATTAAATTCTCTCTTCTCTTAATATAAGTTAACAATATCAGGTGACGTTTCGTTTTGTTCAAATTTTCATCCCTTACGACAGTCGCTACTTTATACAGAAATTCAAATTGTATGTAATAAAGTAATCAACCTAACAACCCATATGCAAGTTTATGTCAAAAGATGAAAGGCCATCAGATTGAAGAAAACTAAGAATTAATTGTATGGGAAGCTGAGCAGAATATTTTTACTTACAGTGCAGTGTAAGTTAATAAAACTTTGCTGATCTAAAGAGAGTCACAAACAACGACAACGGCGATAAAATAACAAGAAGTTTTTGAAACAATTCTTGTTTCTAACTTATCGTATGGTATGTATGTTTTGAAATATTACTTTGTCTCACACCCAAACTGAACAGGGAAACAGGAAAAACAATCAATATTTTGCGTCGCAACAAGACATCACGATTCCATATTCTCAATTTTATTAAGTATTCTACTCTATAATATATTTTTACAACTTAAATTTTTTTCTATATTTTCACACCAAGTTTGCAACGTACGATAGCGATACTGGATTTATTGAAAGACGGCTCACTAAAATTAGTCATTATATCGTGACACTTCGCGGAGTTTTTTTTTTACCAGACCACCCAAAGCGACAGCTTTGTCACATTCCAGGCTTTGGAAGTTTTTTTACTCACAAACGATCGGCAGTAAGAACTGTCATTTCGCATGTGTGACACAAATCTGTGCTGCAGCCGTGGTGTCATCTCCATGCTACTCGCGGCATTAAGGCAAAAAGAAGGGTTAGGCAAACCGCGTGCTCAACATTTTCCTAATATCCAAATTTAAAAGCGGAACTTTCAAATAAACTTTTTCCTTTAAATTTTTTATTTACCCAATTTGGGATGTTAGGGATACTCCGAGAACTATTCCCGCTTCATTTATCTCTCTGAATTGTCAAAATTCTACAGATTCATTAGCAGTTGCTTAGAAGGTCGTTAAAGCCCTGGCAACGATCTCTGACAAAGTTCTATTTACCATCGTGCAAGGACGTCCACACTCATGAGCTTCAAACCAATCCCGAACGGCACAAACCTATAAATTTCTTTTGGCAATTAACGCAACAGATGTTCTTGTATCAGTCGTCAAAATGCGCATTTGAATTTGAAACATTCACTCCCTAAATTACACATACACACAAAATCCGAAGCATTAGCAAGGCAACAAACCTTTCTAGCTGCTATGCCACGCTGAAACCATTCACTCCCGGAAACAATACACCAAACCAAAAACGAATTATTTTCGAATTATTGGTAAAGGCAGATTCAAACCTTCCTGCAGCAGCCAGCCACGCCGCGCCGCCACCGCCGCCGCAGCCCCGGCGCTTGCACGTCAACCGGAGACCGGCGCTGCCCAGAACCCAGCAAAACTAGCCGGAAGGGGGGAGGTTCCCCAAGTGCAGGTCTGCAACGTTTTGGTTGGCTCGCTAGGGTCAACGAGAAACTAATATACACTTAGACAGTACATATTAGCTGTAGTCACGATTCAAGATTTTTGCGTCATGGTGACAGTGGTAATATATCTTTTGATTTAATTAGGCTATCTTAAACAATAAAGTTTACTACCTCTTGTTCTATGATACATATATAAAGAGATATTAGGTGCAATATTTATAAACTGGAAAATTTTGCAGGTGACTCCGTACACATACTGATTTACAGAGTTCACGGTAAGGAACATTGGTATAACCTTATTTGATCTATGATCTGCTTTAGGTAAAATGTTTCTCAGACATACGACGGTTTATAAATATGTAATTTATTGATTAAAACATTTATTGAAAATATGTATTATTAATAGTAATAATACATCAATATATGTTAAATTATAACAATGAACATTTTTATCAGTTTTGCTAATATTTTCATTACATATGTAGAAATAAATTGAAGAGGGAATTACTAAATTAATCATACATTACTGAAAGAAGTATACTACTTTAAATTGCCTTTATTTGGCTTTTATTTATTTCACCTAAATAGTTATAGTTAAATAAAATGCATAGAAAGTGTCAGTGTGCACATATTAAAAAAAATATATTTGTGTTAATGTGAGCTAGGTTTAGTAAAAATCCAAAGTCTTGAAAAGTACGTTTTTTATAGCTTTTCGTTTTTGCCAACTTAGATTTGAAGAGAAGAGAAGAGAGAGAGAGAGAGAGAGAGAGAGAGAGAGAGACAAACAGACAGACAGACAGACAGACAGACAGACAGACAGAGAGTCAGAGAGAGAGACAGACAGAGAGTCAGAGAAAGAGAGTCAGAGAGAGTCAGAGAGAGAGACAGAGAGAGACAGAGAGAGAGACAGAGAAAGACAGAGAGAGACAGACAGAGAGAGAGACAGAGAGAGACAGAGAGAGACACAGAGAGAGAGACAGAGAGAAACAGAGAGGGAGAGACAGAGAGAGACAGACAGAGAGAGACAGAGAGAGACAGAGAGAGACAGAGCGAGAGAGAGACAGAGAGAGAGACAGACAGACAGAGCGAGAGAGAGCGAGAGAGCGCGAGAGAGGGCGAGAGAGAGCTTTCGATGCATTGTGAAAATCATCAATCAAAATATCTACAAAATAAATGCAAAGGTGAAGATAAATCACATAAAGAAATTCAAAGGTACATTAAAAATGAAATAATGAAAAAGAATAAAATACAAAAGTAATAGTGCTACATAATGACACAGACTTTCTAGTAATAGTTTTCTGATCTCTCTAGTCTCGGCTAGTTTTCCCGTATTACCCCTCCTCTTCCTAGCTTCTTCCTATCGATACCAAAATATTTTCTCAAAATGTCAATTGCTCTAGTTGCAGAATTGAAATATGTCTTTAAGAATATTACAGAAGAGTAAAAGATAGTCCTATATACACTGTAATTGAAGAAAATTCAAGTTGCTCTTCAGAAAATATAGTTTGTGCGTTTTTGAAAATGTGCAGTATTGAGCTTATTTTCACAGAAAGTATTGAGTTATCGAGAAATTAAGTTAGAAATCAAGTGATGTACCAGTGATCACAAATGCATTAAGAAATACCATTGTGTAGTTTGTGACCAACAAAATAATTTATCAAAATAGCACGTGTCACGCAATTTGGTGTATTTAGCACAACCCTACAAAAAGTTTGAACAAAAAAATTTGGAACAATGAGACAATATTATTTTTGAGACAAAATTATTATAAAAATTATTTCATTTCACGAAAAATTACTCGAATTTATATTGTATAAAAATGAAGTTTTTATAGAAAATGTTTCCTTATTTAATGATCAAATTTTGAACCTATTGTATTGAGAGAAAAAATATCTTAAGGACTATCCACAAATAACGTAACGAAAATTTGGAGTATTTTGAATACCCACTCCCCCCTATAATGCACCTATAACGCGCACTTAAATCACCCTGTAATAATTACGTAATCCCCCTCATTACAATAAGTAAATATCAATTATAAAGCAGAAACGAATTGCATTAATAGTACTTGTGTTGCATATTAAAATTTATGATAATTAAAGTTGAGAAGAATTAGTTAATGTTGCGGACTGCACCTAACATCGGCGACAATTTTCAAAGAAGGCTGCGAAAATATTTCTAACAAGCCGTGCACACACCGTCGTGGAAAACGCATTGGCTCCAAGTAAACTTCACCAACTTAATTGGATTCTAGAAAATAATATATATGACTTTTGAATATTTTCTTCGTAATCTAATCCACTCAGTAATGAAAAATATTTTCATTTATTGTAACAATTTAAATTCTTTTATGATCTTTAATTTATTTTATTTTTGATTGAATTTGTTAATACGGTAACAAGAGAGAATAAAAGGAAGTATTTCAGCAAATGTTGAATAACCTTAAAAAGAAATATAAACATTACGTAGGACTAAACTATGACCCCCCTTCCCTTCCCCTAAGTAACTCAGCGTAAAGCTGCCTCCCTTTTTCAGCGTTTCGTAATTTATGAATATCTTCAATTCTGTAAATGTAGGAAAACGCAGAAATTAAAAAAAAATTGCAACTTTCAAATATTCAATTTTTTAAGGAAACTGAGACCTGCAACATTTCCTTTAGCGTCTTTACGGTATGCCAAGACATTTTTTAAAAAATATTGAACACTCTGAGAAAATTTTGAAATATTCTTGAGGTTTCATTAAAAGTACCCACAGAAATTAAAACATTGGTTTCAAAATAAGAGCCCACGACGGGTAGATTTTGGTGAAAATCCTACTTACGGTTTAACCACTAGCGTTGTCCACAGACGTTTTGAGGTAATCCAATTTTCAAAACAACGTGGATTCGAGTACAAAACGTGATGGAGGAATTTTTTTTACTTCAAAAAAACAATTTACATTGTCGATAGCAGGGATATACAAAAATAATTTTTCTGGAGTTTCTTTCTACAATATTTTGTAACTTTCTAAATACAATCTATGTAATTTGCAAGAAAGGTGAAAGTGAAATTAAAACACGTAGTTTTTGTAAAATATCAAATTAAACTTCAAAACGTAAAATTGAAAAATTTGAACAGAAGTTTTAAAATACTCATTTCAGATTTTTAACGTCCTTTTTCAATTTCATCATTTCTTCTATTTGAATACTCTAATTCTTAACGATTTTTACAATTACTTTAAACTTATCATTTACACTGATGACAGCAAAGTCATCAAATTCCGGGTCTGAATATAAGTTGACAAAGATGGCCTCCATTCTTTATTTCTTGAATGTTATGTCAAAATTCACACTTATCATAGGAAATATCACGAATGCTTCGGAAATTGTCGATAAATCGCCGGTTTGTGAAGCGAGGGGGGGATTTACTTGAGAATCTCCAAAGAATTACTTAAGTAGGACTATTCCACGAAACATCCAACAGAACTCCAGGAAGCGCCTTATATTGAAAATAATTAAAAGCAAAATATAATGCATACGCGGATAAATAATTTAGTGATTGATACGTACCGCTTCCTAAAATGAATACCAGCTTATTATCAATAGGAAGAAGCCGCCAGAAAAATGTAACAGAAAAAGCGATTTTTTTAGAGTCACCCTTTCATACCTGTTGGTTTTTCATTTCACGAGTGGAATAGTCTACTTAATGTTCTGAAATTACAATCTGGAGAGTGCTGCAAAACAATAATTGCCTAAATGCAATCGGGTTTCTATATTTAAACACTTGAAAAGTGGATCTTAAAATGATTGAATGTGCACATAAACTTAAGTTATAAATTGAAAAAAAAAATTTGCAAGTAGATACCGGTAATGAATTTGTTAGCATCCAAGACACATGACATTTCGATAAAATTACTAAATTCAAATATAACACTTCTTTCCACAAATATTTATTACAATAAAAGAATAAGTAAAAACACAAGAAAAATACAAAGACGATTCAATATTAATAATTTATAATTTTACTAAATGTCTAACATTTTACATTTACAAACCATATACAACAATTTTGCCTTATAAAATTTAGAATACAAATTACAATACATTATAAATTACGTTAAATTACAAACTGTTCATATAAATATCAGTCCATTTAATAATCAATAGAACTATCTCGCTAACTTTTCCTTGCACACATTAAACCGAATTAGTAACACTAATTAGTAGAAATAACACCGGAATAATATTGGTGCTTCTTCCAACAATGTTGAAAGATGCATCAATTCAGAATTAATTTGAGTGTGTCGCACACATTTGTATTACATCTAATATACGAGTTAATTATTTTCAATATATTCTATGACAATGGATTTGTTTTGTGAATTTAATTTTTTTATTGATATAAATTTGTTCTGTAACATTTCAGATAAATCTAGAGATAATTTTGTGATGTATTAATTGAATTACTTTTATGATTGAAAGGGTTGACATTTGTTGAATCGATGATGGTCCCACCAAATAGTAACACAGAGGGGAACATATACGCTTTGACTGTTTTGGCAAATGGAATGAAAGCTACGCCTCAGAATAGAAGACATTACTAAAAGTAAAAAAGGCTTGTCACAAATCTCAAAGTATACTGACGTAATGTCATATGTTCCATGTCCAAAACTATACGGACATTCGTGTAGGCCAAGGTGTGGAAGATATAGACCGTCCTACCTGGGAGCCCTTCGTGCAGTATTGTGCATAATAAGTACACAGATGGGAAAATTGTACATACAGCAGAAAAATAAAATATTTAAAAGTTAAAAATTAACTGGAAGATGGCAGCTTCAAGTGGAGACTAGATGTCGCCACCACTCTCACCACCGACGCCGTGGTCATCACCACCATTGTTGTGGTCGTTATCTCCAGCAGAATGAATAGAAGAATTGTGATCAGCAGGCCGAGTATTAGAGGCATCAACTTCCTCATCATCAAGAGTAACAACAGGTGGATTACCAGTAGGAGATGCTACATCATCAAGAATAGATATATGTGGAGGAGCAGGACAAGTAGGTGGAGTAAGCAGAGCATGAACAAGATTAGGATGAGAACTAGCCATAAAACTGCTAGTACTAGGTGGAGCTGGAGCAGGAGCAACTGGAGCGGGAGCAGCTGGAGCAGGAGCAGCTGGAGCGGGAGCAGCTGGAGCAGGAGCAGCTGGAGCGGGAGCAGCTGGAGCAGGAGCAGCTGGAGCAGGAGCAGCTGGAGCAGGAGCAGCTGGAGCAGGAGCAGCTGGAGCAGGAGCAGCTGGAGCGGGAGCAGCTGGAGCGGGAGCAGCTGGAGCAGGAGCAGCTGGAGCAGGAGCAGCTGGAGCAGGAGCAGCTGGAGCAGGAGCAGCTGGAGCAGGAGCAGCAGCAGCTGGAGCAGGAGCAGCTGGAGCAGGAGCAGCTGGAGCAGGAGCAGCTGGAGCAGGAGCAGCTGGAGCAGGAGCAGCTGGAGCAGGAGCAGCTGGAGCAGGAGCAGGAGGAGCTGGAGCAGGAGGAACTGGAGCAGGAGGAACTGGAGCAGGAGGAGCTGGAGCAGGAGCTGGAGCTGGAGCAGGAGCTGGAGCAGGATCTGGAGCAGGAACTGGAGCTGGAGCACGAGCAGCACGAATAGGAGCTACATCATCAAGAGGTTCAACATCAGAGCCAGCAGGAGACGCCCGATCAATAACCAAAGGCTGACGAAAAACAGGAGCAGAAAGCCTGGATGGAGGAGCAGTGTGAGTAGGAGAAACTTGATAACACGGTCGAGAAGGGAGAGTGATAGCAGCAAGACAAGTCGAAAGAGAGTGAGCGGCAGGAGGGTGAAGTGGAGGGTCAACGAAAAGATCCGGAGTAAATTGCGGAACCGGAACCACGGGATATAGCGAAGTAGCAGAAGGCGCTGAGGGGCGAGTCGCGCGCCAGGGACTGGGATCAATAACCAAAGGCTGAAGAAAAACAGGAGGAGAAAGCCGGGATGGTGGAGCAGTGTGAGTAGGAGAAACTTGATAACACGGTCGAGAAGAGAGAGTGATAGCAGCAAGACGAGTAGATAGAGAGTGAGCGGCAGGAGGGTGAAGTGGAGGGTCAACGAAAAGATCCGGAGTAAATTGCGGAACCGGAACCACGGGATATAGCGAAGTAGCAGAAGGCGCTGAGGGGCGAGTCGCGCGCCAGGGACTGGGATCGCGGCCGCGTTTCTGGCCGCGTTTCTCCGCATGAGCCTTCATTTGCTTGCGGACGTCGCCGTCTGGCGCGAGGTCCAAGGGCGTGCGCCCGAAGGCGTCGCGCAGCTGCAGGTCCGCGCCTCCGTCGAGCAGCTCGCGCGCCGCGTCCAGACGCGAGAAGGCGGCGGCGACGTGCAACGCCGACGCGCCGTGCTCGTCCACGGCCTTCGGAGAGGCCTGCCTCCCCAGCAGCACCGCGCAGCAGCACTGCCATACCCGGTCGCGCCCAACCGCCTGCAGCGGGCGCGCAGCCGTCATCGCTGCCGCGCAGTGCAGCGCCGTCCACCCACGGTCGCTGCGCGCGTCCACTGTCACATCCTGCAGACGACACATCATGGCTTTATACATTCCAAATGTAGTTTATTAATATTTTCATTTCTCTCTTAGTATTTATAGGTTTATTTCTCTCTTAGTATTTATAGGTTTATTTCTCTCTTAGTATTTATAGGTTTATTTCTCTCTTAGTATTTATAGGTTTATTTCTCTCTTAGTATTTATAGGTTTATTTCTCTCTTAGTATTTATAGGTTTATTTCTCTCTTAGTATTTATAGGTTTATTTCTCTCTTAGTATTTATAGGTTTATTTCTCTCTTAGTATTTATAGGTTTATTTCTCTCTTAGTATTTATAGGTTTATTTCTCTCTTAGTATTTATAGGTTTATTTCTCTCTTAGTATTTATAGGTTTATTTCTCTCTTAGTATTTATAGGTTTATTTCTCTCTTAGTATTTATAGGTTTATTTCTCTCTTAGTATTTATAGGTTTATTTCTCTCTTAGTATTTATAGGTTTATTTCTCTCTTAGTATTTATAGGTTTATTTCTCTCTTAGTATTTATAGGTTTATTTCTCTCTTAGTATTTATAGGTTTATTTCTCTCTTAGTATTTATAGGTTTATTTCTCTCTTAGTATTTATAGGTTTATTTCTCTCTTAGTATTTATAGGTTTATTTCTCTCTTAGTATTTATAGGTTTATTTCTCTCTTAGTATTTATAGGTTTATTTCTCTCTTAGTATTTATAGGTTTATTTCTCTCTTAGTATTTATAGGTTTATTTCTCTCTTAGTATTTATAGGTTTATTTCTCTCTTAGTATTTATAGGTTTATTTCTCTCTTAGTATTTATAGGTTTATTTCTCTCTTAGTATTTATAGGTTTATTTCTCTCTTAGTATTTATAGGTTTATTTCTCTCTTAGTATTTATAGGTTTATTTCTCTCTTAGTATTTATAGGTTTATTTCTCTCTTAGTATTTATAGGTTTATTTCTCTCTTAGTATTTATAGGTTTATTTCTCTCTTAGTATTTATAGGTTTATTTCTCTCTTAGTATTTATAGGTTTATTTCTCTCTTAGTATTTATAGGTTTATTTCTCTCTTAGTATTTATAGGTTTATTTCTCTCTTAGTATTTATAGGTTTATTTCTCTCTTAGTATTTATAGGTTTATTTCTCTCTTAGTATTTATAGGTTTATTTCTCTCTTAGTATTTATAGGTTTATTTCTCTCTTAGTATTTATAGGTTTATTTCTCTCTTAGTATTTATAGGTTTATTTCTCTCTTAGTATTTATAGGTTTATTTCTCTCTTAGTATTTATAGGTTTATTTCTCTCTTAGTATTTATAGGTTTATTTCTCTCTTAGTATTTATAGGTTTATTTCTCTCTTAGTATTTATAGGTTTATTTCTCTCTTAGTATTTATAGGTTTATTTCTCTCTTAGTATTTATAGGTTTATTTCTCTCTTAGTATTTATAGGTTTATTTCTCTCTTAGTATTTATAGGTTTATTTCTCTCTTAGTATTTATAGGTTTATTTCTCTCTTAGTATTTATAGGTTTATTTCTCTCTTAGTATTTATAGGTTTATTTCTCTCTTAGTATTTATAGGTTTATTTCTCTCTTAGTATTTATAGGTTTATTTCTCTCTTAGTATTTATAGGTTTATTTCTCTCTTAGTATTTATAGGTTTATTTCTCTCTTAGTATTTATAGGTTTATTTCTCTCTTAGTATTTATAGGTTTATTTCTCTCTTAGTATTTATAGGTTTATTTCTCTCTTAGTATTTATAGGTTTATTTCTCTCTTAGTATTTATAGGTTTATTTCTCTCTTAGTATTTATAGGTTTATTTCTCTCTTAGTATTTATAGGTTTATTTCTCTCTTAGTATTTATAGGTTTATTTCTCTCTTAGTATTTATAGGTTTATTTCTCTCTTAGTATTTATA
This sequence comes from Gryllus longicercus, assembly GCA_038098605.1. Classification (NCBI taxonomy): domain Eukaryota; kingdom Metazoa; phylum Arthropoda; class Insecta; order Orthoptera; family Gryllidae; genus Gryllus; species Gryllus longicercus. Next base: position 3,031,147 of record JAZDUA010000175.1, on the reverse strand, counting down.
GGTTTATTTCTCTCTTAGTATTTATAGGTTTATTTCTCTCTTAGTATTTATAGGTTTATTTCTCTCTTAGTATTTATAGGTTTATTTCTCTCTTAGTATTTATAGGTTTATTTCTCTCTTAGTATTTATAGGTTTATTTCTCTCTTAGTATTTATAGGTTTATTTCTCTCTAAGTATTTATAGGTTTATTTCTCTCTTAGTATTTATAGGTTTATTTCTCTCTTAGTATTTATAGGTTTATTTCTCTCTTAGTATATATAGGTTTATTTCTCTCTTAGTATTTATAGGTTTATTTCTCTCTTAGTATTTATAGGTTTATTTCTCTCTTAGTATATATAGGTTTATTTCTCTCTTAGTATTTATAGGTTTATTTCTCTCTTAGTATTTATAGGTTTATTTCTCTCTTAGTATTTATAGGTTTATTTCTCTCTTAGTATTTATAGGTTTATTTCTCTCTTAGTATTTATAGGTTTATTTCTCTCTTAGTATTTATAGGTTTATTTCTCTCTTAGTATTTATAGGTTTATTTCTCTCTTAGTATTTATAGGTTTATTTCTCTCTTAGTATTTATAGGTTTATTTCTCTCTTAGTATTTATAGGTTTATTTCTCTCTTAGTATTTATAGGTTTATTTCTCTCTTAGTATTTATAGGTTTATTTCTCTCTAAGTATTTATAGGTTTATTTCTCTCTAAGTATTTATAGGTTTATTTCTCTCTTAGTATTTATAGGTTTATTTCTCTCTTAGTATTTATAGGTTTATTTCTCTCTTAGTATTTATAGGTTTATTTATTCAGTTGTATTTATAGGTTTATTTATTCAGTTGTATTTATAGGTTTATTTATTCAGTTGTATTTATAGGTTTATTTATTCAGTTGTATTTATAGGTTTATTTATTCAGTTGTATTTATAGGTTTATTTATTCAGTTGTATTTATAGGTTTATTTATTCAGTTGTATTTATTGGTTTGTTTATTATTTATTTACCCACAACAGGGCAAAGACCCCAATTACTGTAGGCATTACAAAAATCTATACTACATCTAATCTTATAAGACTATGTTTATCATAATTGTATACATTTTTCTCATTTTCGTCCACTTGTTATTCCAGGTTTTGTACCACTAAATGTTATTAATATGAGATTCAAAACTATAAGATATATTGTAAACAATTATTTATTAGTATTTAGTAATGGTATACATGAAACATTATGTACAGTACTACTACTTCTGTAACCAAATGTAAAGTACAATTTATTCTAATGACCATCGTCCTTGATGCGATAAACAAAAAAACACATGGTCTTACACTGTCAGACAAATGCCAGAGACGGGATTTCGGATCTTTTATGAGGGCAATTGTGCTGCAATTAAAGACATTCAATTTTGTTAATTAGATTGATAGAAGAAGAGAATGTGAAGAAGAATAAGAAGAGAATGTGAAGAAGAATAAGAAGAGAATGTGAAGAAGAATAAGAAGAGAATGTGAAGAAGAATAAGAAGAGAATGTGAAGAAGAATAAGAAGAGAATGTGAAGAAGAATAAGAAGAGAATGTGAAGAAGAATAAGAAGAGAATGTGAAGAAGAATAAGAAGAGAATGTGAAGAAGAATAAGAAGAGAATGTGAAGAAGAATAAGAAGAGAATGTGAAGAAGAATAAGAAGAGAATGTGAAGAAGAATAAGAAGAGAATGTGAAGAAGAATAAGAAGAGAATGTGAAGAAGAATAAGAAGAGAATGTGAAGAAGAATAAGAAGAGAATGTGAAGAAGAATAAGAAGAGAATGTGAAGAAGAATAAGAAGAGAATGTGAAGAAGAATAAGAAGAGAATGTGAAGAAGAATAAGAAGAGAATGTGAAGAAGAATAAGAAGAGAATGTGAAGAAGAATAAGAAGAGAATGTGAAGAAGAATAAGAAGAGAATGTGAAGAAGAATAAGAAGAGAATGTGAAGAAGAATAAGAAGAGAATGTGAAGAAGAATAAGAAGAGAATGTGAAGAAGAATAAGAAGAGAATGTGAAGAAGAATAAGAAGAGAATGTGAAGAAGAATAAGAAGAGAATGTGAAGAAAAGGAAGATGACACAAAAACAGTAATAGGAGCTGTCAAAATTAGTTGTGTTAAGAAGAGAAGTGAATTAGGGGACGAAGAATTGCCCGTATCAGAGCTCATCCGTTCAAGCGTCGTGTGCACGCGGCAGCGCCGAGTCGCGCGCGGCAGGGCGGGGGCTCACCCACTCCAGCAGCATGGCGACGCAAGCGTCGCTCCCTACGAAGGCGGCCAGATGCAGCGCCGTGTGGCCATGGGAGTTGCGCGCAGCGGCGTCGACGCCCGACCTCAACAGCCTCTCCAGCTCCGAGGCGTCGCCCGCGGCGGCCATCTCCAGCAGCGGGTTCCACGGCTCCACCTCCGCCGCGCCCAGGGCGGCCGCGAGGCACGACAGGGCGGGGGCTGGGCCGTCGCGCTGCAGCGCGTCCGCGCCGTGAGCGTGGAGGAAGGAGTCCGGCACCGCCGAGTCAAGGAGAGCAGCCGAGGGAGCGAAGAATCGGAAGGGCTGGAAGTCGGAGGGGGGTGCGGAGGGATGCGTCGAAGTGAGGCTGACGTCGGAAGACGTCAAGTGTTCGCAGAAAGAGAGAATCACCATCAACTCAACGCCAGCGCTTTTCTGTATGGGCACCAACTGGGGTGAGGGAACGGGATCACGAGTCTCATTGTCAGAACCTTCTAAGCCAGCAGATGATACCGTGCCTTCAGGTGTGGATATTGATGCCACTGGAGATGCTTCTTCCCTTATCTCCACGACCTCAGGTGAGGATGGAGTATCCATTGAAAGCCGGAGGACTAGTAATAGTGTGGGGATTATTGCCGATGCAGGAACAGCAGAGCAGATGGAGGGAAGTGTAAAAGCGTGGGCAAACGGGAGAATGCTGAAAGCTACAGCGTGGGGCCTCAGAGCTGGGATAGCAGCGGAGTAACGAGTGTAAACGAAGTGAGTAGGGTCGGTAACCTGCGTGACTTCGGAAGCAGCTGACAAGGTAATGGAGTATAGGGAAAGGGCAGAGTCCTTCAAGATTACAGAAGAATATTGGTGCTGGTGACCTTCTGGCTGCTTAAGTTTCTTCTAAACAAATAAAACGGAACATCTGTTAAACAATTGACAGAAAAGATTGTAAAATGTAACTTGAGATCTTGTGAGCAGGTAGGTTTAGATATTTCCATGCAATATTTATTTAGAACGAATTTTGTTTTGGCAAAAAGTTGAGGTACCTTAACATTTTATCGTAATATTTATAACGGTTATCTAAATAATTAGCAGTTAGGCGCGTGCAAACACTATTACATATTATATTTGTTTCGAAAGTGAGTATTGCTTCTTGTCGGACCCAATTTCTAAAATGGCTGACAACCCATTCTGTGAAGTTCCTCAAAACCAATGCAAAAACTGCACGTCCTTTCTCGGCAGTACTGTCACGAAAAATTAAGTGAAAAGTACTCAAATTTCCGAAAAATTGTACATAACTTTATTTCAAAATCTATCTTTAAGAAACAGATTTCATCAAGGGAAAAATCTCTATATTCATAATTTTAGTTTTCAGGATCACAAATTTGATTTTTTGCAATTTTCAAAAGCAAATCATTGTATTTAACGAACATGGAACATATACCATTCTCTCAAACGTCTTTCACCCTATTAAACAAACAAAAATTTTAAAAAGGAGCATTTTTTTAAATGCTCCGTACGCTTCATGTAAAGTACCGGCCAAAATTAAAATTTCGATTTCAAATCCAAGGAGCATCGACATCGTGTAGATCGATTGCAGAATATCAATTTTGGAGAAAGTCGACTAAACGGTACAGTGTGACGTAGGTCAGTAGATTTTTGGGTAGTTGCTTCATAATGATCTAAACACACTCCAAATTTTTAGTGTTCACCTTGCAGGATCGTATTCTAGAGCAAAGGAATCAAATAAGGCACAACTTATGGAGGTGTGGTGTATTTACGTAAGAAATTATATTGATTACATCATGTCAATTCAATTTATATGCATTTGAAAAAGTCTTCGGAATAACAGTCGCACATCTTACTATGATCAAAACTCTTGATTCTCATCTACAGATCTCTGACAAAGCGAGTTTTATGTAATTCCGTTTTCTTAGAAAATCTAGAGTCAAATATGAACAAAATTAGTAATCTATCAAATCCCTTGTTATGTATGGATATTTCAATATTGACTTTCTGAGCGAATCTTACGAAAAAGAAGTTTCTCAATTTACTGCATTATTTTAAGTCAGACATTACAGTGAATGTACCTACACGGAATAGATGTTGAGAGGGATTCTGAAACAAGAAAATGTGCGCAGATCTTCTCTCCCGTACATCATACGGTTTTTACCGTGACTAAACCTAAACGATTTAGCTGCTAGCGTAGTTTTGCCGTCAATCGATTTTTCACTATCAAGATTCCACAAAATATGGATTCTCGCTACACCACGAGTTACAGGACTTTTTTCTAAATTTAGCAACTGGATTTATCAGTTTTTCGTAATCAGAGCTATATATAAAGAGTTTTCTTGCCGCAAATTCGTCTTTCGCAGGAGCATTACATAGCTTTCTCTCTACAGCGTAAGCGATAGGAGGAAAGTAAGCAATCTAGAGGCTGGAAAGTACGCAACCATCACCATCCTATCCTATTATTAGTAACAGTCCATCACCATTTTAATAGTTTATATCTTGTAGTCTTATTTTTTTCGTGGTTCTTAAGAATTAGTGTACCGATTTCGACTTTTTCCAATTTTTTCCGAAACCTTTTCTGGAGGTATCTGTAGCTATTTCAAAGACTCCGGTCTCTTCCTCTCTGAAGATCTACCATTATTTAGCTACTTATTATGATTGAATATGTTCAGAAACTACGAATTGTTCTAGTAGCCGTACTACTTTGAACTCGCATCTCTCAAATCGCTAGATGTAATTAGCAAACCGAAACAAGGTGAATTGGCCAGAGACGATAAGAGCTTCAAATTTGTAGTCTCGTTCACTGTTTGAACGCCGCGTACAATTACGAAACACTGCGCAAAGACTTGGCTCGAGGAGTAACATGGGGGAACTCGACAGCGAGATAAGCCCTTCACGAAGTTTGCTGAAACGCTTCGATACCCGAGGATAGCAACCTTATGTTAATAAATATCCTCAATATGACCAAATTAACATATGCACTATGGTTTATGAGAGCCGTTGTTGTGGCCAAAATTAATAACTAAATTATGAAAAATATATGTTAATGCATCTCATGCATTCAAACAATGATACAACACGCAACACTGCAGAAAAAATACCAAATTCACAAAATATTTATTTTTTAAACTAAAATGATGGAGTTAATACATTCCAACTTAACTTCTGTTCACTAATTATACTGCATCCAATGATCTACTGGAATCTTTCAAAATGCCTTCATGATTCTTAAAATCATCTTCATCTTTGCACATTTCTTCTTATTCTTCTCCTACCTGCTATTATTTCTCCTGTGACCTCCGTGGTTTCTTTGTTGTCAGCAAAGATATTTCAGAAGGACTGTTTTGGCGCCTAATACTCTTTTATAAATTAACTAGCAAAATACCCGGCGTTGCCCGGACTTTCTTCATATCCAGTCCTTATTAAAAAGGAAAAAAGATCAATATTTTACAAACCTCGGTGTTTCGGATTTTTTAAAATATAATTGGTTTTAACAAAATATTATAATTTTCTGTCGGAATTTATTAGAAACCATTGTTAGGAATTAGTTCTGCCACCATAGTGGAAAGAGCGTGTGAATATCATACAGTACAGCAGTTAACCTCGTTTAAGAAATATGCTAGGTAGAGATGCGCGTACATGCATCCAGCGGTTTAGGTGGAGAGAAGTAAAACATCTGAAAATAGCTGAAATCAATGCCATCTTGAATTCATGTTCACACCTATAAAGCCAACGACGTTTTGCTTTCCATAGCGCGTTGCTGGAGCAGAAAGATTGTTTGTGAAGTTTCATTTTTAAGAACTGGTTAAGCATTTATCAACGAGCTAGAATATACTACATAGAGTGGCTGTTCTTATAGTTTAAGCGCTCTTTGGAGGCTCGACGGACTAGCGACTCATGTTTTTTGAACTCAAAACATACGATTGGCAGTGTGACAGTCCGAAACCAGCGGCAAACAATGCGTTTTGGAGCAAAGATGAAACAGAAGATTTTATGCAAAGTTGTGTGCAGCATTTGAAGAAAAATACGTAATATCATACTGTCAGCATTAATTCATGAAAGTTCTGTGAGAAATTGAATGGACTTACAAAGTTTTAAGAGGGTCATCATACCACAAGTTACTGCATTTATTATACTTTAAAACATTGAATCGTTTTTAAGGGATTGGACATGAATGAAGAACGTATGCTGATTTCAAATTAACACTTTTAGATAAGTATCTTTATTAAGATTGTGAAATTGGCTACAGGTTTTGTAACTATTTTCGTTTAAAGAAAATTTTGTAAGTCTATATTTATAATGAATGAACGTTATCTTTGAATTTGTAATTGTAATTGAATTTGTAAGTAATTTAATGTTTTTCAGAAAGTTGTTCTACTCAGATCTATTGTATGTTCCATAGAATCCCTGAATAAATATTGAATGGATATGTTTACTTCGCCATCCATTAAGTAGAATCATTATAATTTAATTAAAAGGAAAATGAAACCATATCGGTATTGAAACATACTGTAAATGGGTACTTCCTATAATTCAAGACTTGCAAGTGAATGTAAAACTTGTGTATTTGGTACGTTGAGTATACCGAGACTTCAGCTAGCTAACGATGTACCACCTGCCTGGTCTAAGTGATTTCTACACACTTGAGGGGTAGGAGGCATGTGACTAACATGACCTTCTCATCACCGTAACTAACGAACTCCGCTTGCCTGGACTTTTCTTCGTCACATAGCTATTGAAACAGACTATTTGTAAAGGAAAGCTACAACAATTTTTACTTTGAATGCAAAAATCAATTTTCATAAAAGTCCTACATTAGTGTATTTTTTCAACAAAATATGCAAGGTCATATTTGTAGTTCATAAAAATATACAGACCTGTATATCTAGAAAGAGTTATCAGATATTGCTGTAACTACACGAATGCGTTTGCTGTAACTACACGAATGCGTTATTGCAATTTGTGAAGAAATTTATACTTATTATCTTCGCAACCAGTTAAAGTAGGGTTCACGGTACATCTACAGAAGCGTGTCGGCGGGAGTAGGGGTTTCTTTAAGTCCTACCTCAAATTACGCTACGCGCTCTAATAGAAATGAATGAAACTTACGGATAGACGATATTCATGGCTCGCCCTTCATACGCTTTGTCCCCGGTGCGTTGTAACGCCAATTTACTTTCAAAGGCAAGTTTTCTGGCTTCGCTCGCCCGGATCCAAGTCACGGCGAGGCTTGGGCCTTCAGCCCTCGCGTCCACTATAGACATCCTTGAGTCCATGCACCATAATTACCAATTCACTTTTATAAGAAAGTACTTTTCAAGAAAGACTCCAATATTCAAACTGCGCAGTTACCGTCCGAGCGGCGTGAAATGCCGGTTTAAAAAGACTTCCGTAAGTTGTACCGTATACTAGACTTCAGTCTCGCAACCCAGTGTAAAAATTACTTTGCGATGCGGTTTGAAAAGTTAATTACTCTCTCGCCACGGAGTTGAAAGTTGGGCAAATGTAATGCTGCGCGAGAATACAGAGTTGTAATGAAATGTAGTATACGGTACAACTTACGGAAGTCGTTTAAACCGGCACTTCGCGCCGTTCCGGCGTTAACTAGGCAGTTAGAATTCTGGAGGCTTTCTTGAAAAGTGATGTCTTATGAAAGTGAATTGGGAATTATGCGTTGGATAGACTCAAGAATGTTTACAGTGAACGCGAGGGCCGGAAGCCCGAGACTCGATATGACTTGGATACGGGCGAGCGAAGCGAGAAATCTTGCCTTTGAAAGTAAATTGGCATTACAATGCACCGGGGACAAAGCGTATGAAGGGCGAACCATGAAAAATCGCCTACGCTAAGTTTTATTTCTACTGGAGCACGTACAGTAATTAGGGCTTAAGCCCTGCCGCCACGCTTCTCTAAGGGTGTACCGTATACTAAATTTTAACCGAGAGTTATTTTTTGCTGAAAAACGTATAGGACCCTGGTAACAAAAAAGTAGATAAATCCAGTTGATAAATTTAGAAAATAATATCCTAACACATGGTGTAGCTAAAACTCATGTTTTGTGGATCGTTGATATCGAAAAATCGAGTATCGGCAAAACCGGTGTGTATCTATCAGTCTGTGAATCTAAACCGTCCAGCCGATTTTCTCCAAAATTTATATACCCTATCTATCTGGACGAAAATTGAAAAAGTTAATATAGATTTTAAAATAAGGTTGTGTACAATTTTTCGAAAATGTGAGCACTTTTTGCCTAGTTCTGCGTGAAAATATGGCAACAAAAGCACCTGCTGTATTTGTACCACTAGGTTTTATGATGTTGGAAATGAAATACTCGAGGTTGAAGCAAATCAAAGCTTCCTAGCTATATTATACAATGTATAACCCGATTTGAGCAGTGTTGACACAAGTATTAAAAATTTCCAATGTAGCAATTGTATTTTCTCTACTATTCAAATGATATTATTTTAAGGGCTGTTTGGTAACAAAAATATATGAAGAATTCGCTTCAGGGTCAACTGAAGTTAATTACGGAGTTGATTTATTTTTTGACTCCACATATTCAAAACAATATAAAAATCAAATAAATGATTTAGAAAAGTCTACTTGTCTGCACGCAAATTCTGAATACTGACCTATCACTAAACGCGTTGCCCTTATTACTTTGATATTCCCATCTTACACAAGAGTCATTACATATCGTTAATGCGGAGCGTCGCTGTAACTTTATCTTTATATTTAGCACATCATGGTTATTTATCACACTACTTTTCATCAAATAATAAACTAAGTTGATTCAAAATATTTAATCGTGAACTCACTTTAAAACAAGACTCGTAGTTGCCAGAAAAAGAGTATCGCATGCAGAATGGCATGAATTTATCAACTACTTCCTTAGGTAAATTTACACATCTGTTTTTCTTGTACCAGTTGCAAATTTGAATTTACTAAATTCACTCCACAACACCACGGGTGCGTTAAACCTAAAATATGAAATTATGAATTATCAACTAAAGTGCTTACGTACCTTTCTGCGCAGTTCTGGTGACTTCACCACTTCACCAAGCACTAGCACTATGGCGAATGTGTCCGGTGGCAGCGCAAACGAAAACCCCGTGAACTAGCCTTGTGGACACGTGTTGTGGCAGCTATACTGTAGCCAATAAGAACCGCTATCGGTATCGGGCCGCAATGTTTCGGATTCGGTTTGCGACTGCGACATTTTTATGCGACAATGTTGCAACAAAAATTTATGAAAATTAGTCGAAATTTTTGTTCAGACTTTTTTTACTTTTTTTATGTCGCATCCACTGTCGAGGTCCTTAGCGACTATTAAATGGTACAATGCAAATAACATTACACGCAGATATATTGCATTGAAATACATGGTTTAGCTAGGACTAATTTTATAAATACCATTCAACTCTTTATAATTCAGTGCTTGCAAAACAATAATATACTTTGTTACAAAAGCAATACATTCTATGACAAGAGAATAGCGTTGGGTTGCTACTTCTATAGTAAATTGTATGGTAGAGAAGAAAAAAAGTTTCATCATAGTGTATAAAATCTATTTAAAAATGCATTAATAACATTGGCAGACTTGGAGTATTCCAGAACATTTTCTTGATAAAATTTGGCTACTATAATTGATTCAAAATTGTCTCCATTTAAACACTGCTGTTTGTACTTTACAAATAGTGAATATTTATTTAGTAACTGATTAATATTAAGTGGAACATTAACTTTTTCCAGACTTTCTTGGTAGATTTAGATTTACTTAGTCAAAAAGCAGTAAAAACTGTACGTCACGTAGGGGGAGAAGATTATCTGCACATTTTTTCTTGACTTCCAGGATCCCTTCCCGTCATTTTAACTATAAATAGTTGAAAGATGAGTAAAAGTTAAAGATAAATAAAAATGAATTTTAAAAATCGCAAGATTAGCAATATTTGAAAAATAGTCATTTTTGTTTCCGAGATATAGAAAACTTATTTGCATCGGTACACGAATTGCAAGTAGGATTTTTCTGCATTGCTAACTAAGTAGCTACTCGCCCTTACCTCTACTCTGACCATTACAAGCAAAAGGAGAGCTCAACAAAACGTGCGCATAGTGAAGCTACATTTACGTCCAGAAGCAAAACAGCATTTGATCAGGGACTCTAGACAAAAACCTGATCAAGATGGGGTAATTGACCCGGAAGTTGAAGTGCATTATTTGTTACAAACATATTAAGTTTTTTAAAGAAATTTATACAATAAAATGTAAACTAACTCATTATATATCACTGTTTTGTTAAAATATACATTATTTTTCTTTTTGATAATCAGTATAGTCTCTAATTGTATAGAAACACATATGCAGCAGAAAATATTTTGCTTTTAACTTAAATTTGTTAACCGACTTCAATTGTTGTCATATGGAAGTGCGTTGTAAAGTAACGTACATGTATTGTATGTGGATTTCTGGTAGTGAGCTGTTTATACTGACACTTGATGAACGTGATTTTTACGATGTTTGTTGTAACTATAAGTACCAGTATTACATGAAAATATGTTCTCACAGATAAGTAAGTCACTTTTGACAAATATTACAGATTCGTAAAGATATAATCAAGGCAGTGGTATGATTCCAAGATCAATTAAGAGAGGCTTGCAAGAGTAACGCGGATGGCCTTTTTTCATTATTCGAATAATTTTCTTTTGCAATCTAAAGGTCTGAGTACTACATGATGAGTTTCCCTAGAATTTTAAACCATCTCAGACGGGAATTACATTTGCAAAATACACGCAACGAGCTGCATGAAGGCTGACAGAATTTGATAGAATTCTAAATGCGTATCATAATGATCTTAATTTAGTGTTTAATTTTGTTATATATACATAATATTTGTGGTTTGACTGAATTGAGAGACCTACAAATTTTGTTACCTGAACATCAGCTAATTGCATATTATTAATTTTCAATGGAGCATACGATTGCTCATTTGACATGCAAAAATGTATTGAAACTGTTTTTCCTTCATTAACTATTAATTTTTTATTACAAATTCAATTTGAAACTTCTAAAATCGTACTAATTATTGTTTATTTTTTGCAAAGAAAATTCGTGTCATCGGTAAGCAGAACCGTTCTGTTTCTAATAGACGACGGCATATCGTTTACATATAACAGAAAGAAGATAGAAACTAAGATCGAACCTTGAGGAACCGCATATTCAATTGGTAAAGAATAGAAAAGGTAAGTAAATAATGTCATTTCGTGCCAGTACGGTATTTCTTCTCTTTGAGATCGATGTTAAAGGTAAGAGGTAATTAATTTGATAGCTAGATGTTATGGTCAATAACGTCAAAAGCTTTCGAAAGATCTAAAACTATTCCAATGGGTGCTTCAGTTTGGTCCATTGATGAAGTAACATCTTTAAGAAAAGGTATTTTTATTCATCACTGAACTGTGTATACTGAAACAGTGAGAGAGGGTTTCTGATACTTAAGGAAACTTGCACCGATTAATACTTATCCCTCATATATCACATACTTGTTTTACATTTCATTTTTACGAAAATAAAATTAAATCATTGCTTAATAGTAGTCTGAGATTGAAGACCTTTGCCATCTTTTTCTTTCGGTATTTGCTAAATGAACTATTTCGATTCGTATCCGTTTTATATTTTTACTTTCTAGTATTCATACTGTTACGCCCCCACGCAGTCCCGGCGACGTGGGATAGTCGGAAATGCGCGGTAGCGGCTCGGTCCTAGCTCAGTCGGTTCTCGTACCCTTTCCTATTTTAAAACTAGGTGAGGAAGGAATTGTAAAATAAATTCATTGATTAATTGGATTGCTGGTGATGTAGATACCTTTTTATTATGATAAATTACTAAAGATATTGTCTGGTATCATTACTTACAGGTATTCACAGTAATGATACCAGACAATATCTTTAGTAATTTATCATAAATTCATTGACATTTAAAAAAACAATTTGGTTACTGGTAAAGAAAAATAACATTTATTCCTGGACAATGTCTGTACCAGGGAAGTTGCATTGATGCAAGAAATATTGTGAATAAAAAAAAAATTAGAAATTAAGAAGAACTTACAACTAAAGAAGAGTGGTACAAAAATTATTCTATAGCTACAATTACAACTTTGTCCCTGAAGACCTTTCTGTGCCTCAGCGCGGCACCGTTTTGACAATAGTCTCTAATTACGTCCCTAATTACGTCGCCTGGGAACCCTCCGTGGCAGATGTGCTGCAGTAGGCCCATGCGGGCGAGGCGGAGCTTGTGGGTGGCCGGGATGGCCTTCCCAGGAATGCGGTCGTGCACGCACCCTCACCGGCAGGGCGTCAGTAGCGACTTCCCCGATCACGGTGACAAGCGTCGCGAATACGTTCCGGACGGGGTCGCAGCGGAGCGCCTGACAATTCACCTTTCTCTCCGGCCGTCGGGGTGCAATAAATTGCCGAAGTGGGTCAGGGGACTGGTGGCTGTCGCAAGAAGGGGGGGTGCGCGTGACGCCGTAGGTCCTTCCTTAGTAAAAATTCTTCCTTAAGTTCTACTTTATTCTATTTAATTTATTTAAATAATATCGTACGGCTACAATACGTATATACTGAGCAATATACATAGTATAGGGAAATTTATGTAAAGCTGCGCGAAAGAATAGTTCTCGGCAGCTCGGAAAAATTCATCGCTGGGCCCTAATAACGAAAAAGTGGATATAACCAGTTGCTAAATTAAGAAAACAATCCTCTATCACGTGGTGTAGCAAGAATACCTGTTTTGTGGGTCTTTGTAAGCGAAAAATTATTTGACTCCAAAACATCCGTCTTTCTGTCTGTCCATCTGTGAACACCACTAGCGCCGAAACTGCATGTACGATTTTTTTTCCAAAATGAATATTTCCCGGTCGATCTCGATACCGTCGAGGCGCTGCGATTTTAAAAAGCTTTTTTCAAAATTTGGGGGTACTTTATATACACAACCCGGACATTATCAAAATTTTCTCAAAAACGTCCCCATTTTTTTTCTTTAATTTTTAGGTAGGGATAGTGCAATATGTACTCTATGAGATGACAAAAACGCCATGTTGATTTATTTTATTGTTTTTTCAAATATTACAAAAATGTAAATTTTTTTGAAATGTCTCAAGTCGTGTTCATTTACATTAGCGACGATTTGTTCTTATTATTATTATCTATATGAGTACATGTGCTTTAAATAATGTCATACAAAGTTTCTTGAAAAGTCAAGCATTTTCTGTGAAAACGCTCAAAATTCGCACAAAAGCCATTTTTTCAAAAAACGGCTTCAATTTTTTTTGTCAAACTTTTCGAACGTCCTAATTGCTCTAATAACTCTTTAATATGATGTAAAGTTCATTTTCAAAAGTTACCCAAATATAATTTTTTAAAAGATCTCTCACACCATTAATATTCACATTTTCAGTAATTTGTAAGCACTCGTATTGTATTTATGGGTTAATGTGCTTCAAACGACTTCGGATGAGGTTCTTTGAAAACTCAAGAATTAGCTGTGGAAAAGAGCTTCAAATTTTGAATTTACAGTAGCTCTTCAATGCCATTTTTTTTTAAAACGGCCCCAAATTTTTCAAAGGAAACTGCCAGTTGCCAACTATCGTCGCTCAGAATACATTTTTTTAATTTTTCTATTTTTTAACAGTAAAACCTCGTTCTAATTGCAATTTTCTTTGAAAAATTTTGAGCAGTTTTTAAAAACTGGTGGTTAAGCGCTACTGTATATTAGATATTTGAAGCTCTTTTTCACAGAAAATTCTTGAGTTTTCGAAGACAACCCGTGGTAGCTGGTAGCTGTCTACCTGAAAAAATCAAGAATATTGTGTCTATTTTGATTTTTCTTGAACATTTGATTTCTACACGCTCTTCGAGATCATATATTTTGTAAATTATTTCTCTATTTGTTTATAAATAAAGGTCTAAAATGCAGATTTGTAATGTTTGTACTTCAGACATCCCATCTCCAAGACAAATTGATGTATTTTGATAATTCTTTTTAAAAATTAATCACAAATGTATGCTTTAGAAAATGAACTAAAATGGTTAAGGTCCTGTAAAAACTAAAGAGGCTGGATTTAATTATATGAGAAAAATAACTTTAAAACTTTTCTCTGAACATTTCAGTTTATTCAACTGAAACCTTTAGTGAACATTAACTATTCTTGTTCATTGTCTGGAGCAAATCACGGATTGCATGCTGCAAAAACAATTACATCATTGTATTTTATGGTTGATGATTCATGTTTGACGTGCATGAACGTGCTGAAAATTCCCAATTCGGGCACATGCAAGGAAATTAATCTGAAGCTAACTGTGGCGTGACTCTCACTTCGAAAAAATTGCCCCAAAACTAAGAGAGAGTGAAACAAATGGTTTGAAAAATTTAAGAAAGAATAAAACGAAGCATAGGACGCAAAAAAATTGAAAAGATGAAATTTCACGATTTTTCTTTATTTTGAGGTAGAACATTGGAAAACCGACAAAGTACCAGCAGACGGAATGGCGACCTATCATCCACATATAAAAAGCTGAGGATAGATGACTGTTGTTTACGCCATCGACAAAAAACCTTTGAAGGGTGCCTACTTCTTGACAGGTATTCACTCTCTAGTTCTGCTTTAAACGGATTTCTATGAGAATACGCTCTCAATGGGGAAGTCGCTTGTCTTTCATCACTGAGGTTCCGGGTTCGATTCTCGTAGAATCCCCGTAGAACATGTGAAATGTGTTGGCGTGCTTCACAGGGGCTAGTCCAACCCCTGTGACGCGTTGTAAATCTTGTCCCTATCCTTATTCTTTCCCAATTCTGGCAGATGGGTAGATGACACGAGCGTGAATACGCTACCTGTGGGCGATTCCCTGACGTGACTGTGTCTGAACGCTCAACGCTCCTTGCGGAGTATGGAGACGCGTTGCGTCGATATAGAAGCCACCAAAAAAATAATAGAAGTTTTCAGATAACAATGAAGGTAATTATTCTTGATGAAACAGAACAACATCTCTATGCATTTAATTATTCCGTTTATCTTATTATTCCACACTTTTTCAGTGTCTGACTTGCGGGGTTTTAAAAACAACCGATTCAATTGCTCATGAGTACATGTATGAAAAAACTACTACTGAGCAATTGCCTATTTTTGAATGAATCGAGAAGTTTGTAATATTTGAAGAATTTACTTATCTGAGTAATAATTCACTAACTGGCCGTGGTTGGACTATTTTCATTAATCTATTGTACTGCGCGAAGCGTGTTTGTTTCTGATACTGCCCACCGTGTTAGATTAAGTGACCCTGTTTTCGTGCATTGACCTCAGTGTTGTTGTATTTCTTTAAGTAACGCAAAAATATTATAATCTTCGTTTCATTATCCCTCCATCTCTGATTTCATTTCATTCGTCGAGAAATTTTTTGGCCACCCATTGAATATTTTCCGCGTGGAAACTGTACGATACGTCGTATACGTTTATGAACAGTATGCATTTTACAATAGTTTCATCAGTAACTTTTTGTTGTACACTTTTTGCTGACGAAATTGTTGAGTCTTCCTTTATTCAGTAGGTGACTTATAACAACACAACCAGCCCCCAACAGCCGCTTATAATGTATCTTTACCTCTTCAACAGTCACTTACTGAGGTTTGTTCGTAAATTTGAAAGAAATATTTCAGACCAAAAAGATAGTCTCGATTTTATTCATTCCAAAAATAAGCAATTGCTCCACTGCCGAATAGTTTCCCACAAACGGAAATTACTCGACATAATATTATTTGCCTACGTCGTTTATTCATACTGCGTGTAGTAATTGCTTTTAAATCAGAGAGAATAGAAAGAAGTGCGAACATCTTACAAACCAGAAAGAAGTAACAGCTCAATTTTATTCATTTTCCTGTGTTTATGAATTTGTTGAAATCGATGATTTACTTCAGTAGAATTGCTTCACTGAAACGAGTATATTCATATAAAAAATATTTATTTTCTTAAAGTAAGTACATTTATTGCAATATTAAAAACACCATGTAAAAACTCCAATAAAACTGTAATAATCTTTAATGAAGTATGCTCTTCTAACCTCTACCATTTTACTACCTACCCCAATATAATCACTTATAAACTCACCTTAAATTGCTACCATATAATCAAATTAAAATTCATATAACGCCAAATGGACCAATTTCTATGAATCTTTTGTACATGTTACTCTAATATTTGATATGTGCCGCCAAAACGTCGACTGTTACTTACAAAATTACAGCGTAAGTCCAATTACTTCACTTTCAGATTGTGATATCAAAATATTATGATACACAATCTAATATTTTGTGTTACAAGAGATTTGTTATATGAATATGATTCAGCATATTGATATCTAATTGATTGGTAATATATCACACGACCAAATATCAATTTACGTATTGTAATGTATTAATTGTCAACTGTATTATTAAAAATATTTAAACAATTTTCTTGAATGGAGGATGGTCTCGCTAACAAAATATTTTATGAGAATCCTATTACCTAGCCATTTTTAGTTCGTTTACATAATTAGCATGCACAGGAATAAAAATATGGTATTAATAATATAAAGAAACAATAATTGTCCAAATATTCAAACTGAGTGAATGTTATTTGACACACCCTTCAAGTTCTTTGGGAAGTAGGAAGTAGTAAGCGTGAGGGGTAAGAACAAAGAAGAGGAGGAAGAGGATAAGAAAAATAAGCAAGAGCAATTTCAGGATGAGAGGCGCCCGGTGCCCGCTGGGTGCGGCATCAGTGGCGTCTATGATGGTGAATGCACACAAACAAGAGCGGCTCCTGACGGGGCTCCAGTCCTACTTCGGTACATGCTCAGATCGTGGCTTCGGTCAGGGTCCCGGTATGGCCTCCGGTCTAGTCTCCGGTCCGGGCTCCGGTGGGAGTACCGATTCATGCTGCGGTCAAGCCTCAGGACGGGGCTGCGGTCCGAGCTGCAGTCGGGGTACCGGTCGGGGTACCGGCCGGGGTACCGGTCGGGGTACCGGTCGGGGTACCGGTCGGGGTACCGGTCGGGGTACCGGTCGGGGCTCCGGTCGGGGCTCCGGTCGGGGCTCCGGTCGGGGCTCCGGTCGGGGCTCCGGTCGGGGCTCCGGTCGGGGCTCCGGTCGGGGCTCCGGTCGGGGCTCCGGTCGGGGCTCCGGTCGGGGCTCCGGTCGGGGCTCCGGTCGGGGCTCCGGTCGGGGCTCCGGTCGGGGCTCCGGTCGGGGCTCCGGTCGGGGCTCCGGTCGGGGCTCCGGTCGGGGCTCCGGTCGGGGCTCCGGTCGGGGCTCCGGTCGGGGCTCCGGTCGGGGCTCCGGTCGGGGCTCCGGTCGGGGCTCCGGTCGGGGCTCCGGTCGGGGCTCCGGTCGGGGCTCCGGTCGGGGCTCCGGTCGGGGCTCCGGTCGGGGCTCCGGTCGGGGCTCCGGTCGGGGCTCCGGTCGGGGCTCCGGTCGGGGCTCCGGTCGGGGCTCCGGTCGGGGCTCCGGTCGGGGCTCCGGTCGGGGCTCCGGTCGGGGCTCCGGTCGGGGCTCCGGTCGGGGCTCCGGTCGGGGCTCCGGTCGGGGCTCCGGTCGGGGCTCCGGTCGGGGCTCCGGTCGGGGCTCCGGTCGGGGCTCCGGTCGGGGCTCCGGTCGGGGCTCCGGTCGGTGCTCCGGTCGGGGCACCGGTCTGGGCTCCGGTCGGGGCACCGGTCGGGGCTCCGGTCGGGGCTCCGGTCGGGGCTCCGGTCGGGGCTCCGGTCAGGGCTCCGATCAGGGCTCCGGTCGGAACTCCGGTCGGGGTTCCGGTCGCGGCTCCGGTCGCGACTGTGGTGGGGGTTGGGATCATGGCCGGACGCAGACAACGAGAGCGAGCAAGCCGAAGACTAGGAAGAGAACTGAGAGCCCGTCGATTAGAAAAGTGAGTAGAGGGAAGGGTCGGGGTTGAGAGAGCATTAGCAATATTAGAAAAAGAGAGAGTTAAGATTGCTACTGTGGGGGTGGCCGCGGTCGTTTCTGAGGTAGTGGTGCCAGTCCAGATTCCGTCCCTGTCTCCGGGCCGGTTGCGGCTGCCGACGTTGCAACGGTCGCTGCTGCTGACGTGTCTGCGGGCGTAGCGGGGGGCGTGGCTGTGCCCCAATAAGTATGATGAACGCGTGCAACATCACTAGGAAGAGAGCGACGAGCACGAGAAATAGGAGAGATAATAGGTCGGCGAGCAGCAGGTGTGCGAGCAAATGCAATTTGAGGATTAGAATGAATTCCACTCGCGCTTCCGGTTGTGGTTCCGATTTCGGTCGTGAATCTGATCGCTGCAGCGGTTCGGGTCGCGGTTTTGCTCGTGGCTGCGGTCGTTGCTGTGGTCACGCCTTCAGCCGTAGCTGCGATCGAAGCTACTCTCTGAAATCCTACGATCGAGGACGGGGTTGTTACCAGGATCGTCCCTGGGAATGTGGCCGGTTTCGTAGCCGGCGACGGGGTCGTGGTCAGGGTAGTGACGTAGATCTAGCCCTTGGTCGTGACCAGGTTTGTAGCCGGGGACGTGGTCGGCGTCGTGGTCGGCGTCGTGGTCGGCGTCGTGGTCGGCGTCGTGGTCGGCGTCGTGGTCGGCGTCGTGGTCGGCGTCGTGGTCGGCGTCGTGGTCGGCGTCGTGGTCGGCGTCGTGGTCGGCGTCGTGGTCGGCGTCGTGGTCGGCGTCGTGGTCGGCGTCGTGGTCGGCGTCGTGGTCGGCGTCGTGGTCGGCGTCGTGGTCGGCGTCGTGGTCGGCGTCGTGGTCGGCGTCGTGGTCGGCGTCGTGGTCGGCGTCGTGGTCGGCGTCGTGGTCGGCGTCGTGGTCGGCGTCGTGGTCGGCGTCGTGGTCGGCGTCGTGGTCGGCGTCGTGGTCGGCGTCGTGGTCGGCGTCGTGGTCGGCGTCGTGGTCGGCGTCGTGGTCGGCGTCGTGGTCGGCGTCGTGGTCGGCGTCGTGGTCGGCGTCGTGGTCGGCGTCGTGGTCGGCGTCGTGGTCGGCGTCGTGGTCGGCGTCGTGGTCGGCGTCGTGGTCGGCGTCGTGGTCGGCGTCGTGGTCGGCGTCGTGGTCGGCGTCGTGGTCGGCGTCGTGGTCGGCGTCGTGGTCGGCGTCGTGGTCGGCGTCGTGGTCGGCGTCGTGGTCGGCGTCGTGGTCGGCGTCGTGGTCGGCGTCGTGGTCGGCGTCGTGGTCGGCGTCGTGGTCGGCGTCGTGGTCGGCGTCGTGGTCGGCGTCGTGGTCGGCGTCGTGGTCGGCGTCGTGGTCGGCGTCGTGGTCGGCGTCGAGCCCGGGGTCGTGCAAGGGGTCGTGCAAGGGGTCGTGCCCGGGGTCGTGCCCGGGGTCGTGCCCGGGGTCGTGCCCGGGGCCGTGCCCGGGGTCGTGGGCGAGAATGTGGCCGGCGTCGCGGTCACACGCTCACGAGTTCGACGAGTGCGTTGAACACGTCCAGTAAGAAGAGGGCGTCGAGCAGAAGTGAGAAGTCGTATTCGTACAGAAGAGTGAACTTTGTTCTTTATTTCGGTGGCAGTATCTGTGGTCGTGACTCCGGTCGATGTTCCTGTCACGGATTCGCCCGTGGAAATAGTCGCGTTTCCGGCCACCTGTCGGGTCGCAGCTGCGATCGCACGCCGATGCCGAGAGCGAGTACTCCGAGGAATAGGAAGAGTAGGTTGTGAGGAAGTATTAACGTTTTTAGGAAACGAGAATTTTACAATCTTCGCTTTGGTCCTAAACACGGGTTTCACTGTGGCTATGTTTCGGTTCGTCTCTGCGATCGTGACGGCTGAAGTACGACTCGTTGCGCCGGTCGTTGCGCCGGTCGTTGCGCCGGTCGTTGCGCCGGTCGTTGCGCCGGTCGTTGCGCCGGTCGTTGCGCCGGTCGTTGCGCCGGTCGTTGCGCCGGTCGTTGCGCCGGTCGTTGCGCCGGTCGTTGCGCCGGTCGTTGCGCCGGTCGTTGCGCCGGTCGTTGCGCCGGTCGTTGCGCCGGTCGTTGCGCCGGTCGTTGCGCCGGTCGTTGCGCCGGTCGTTGCGCCGGTCGTTGCGCCGGTCGTTGCGCCGGTCGTTGCGCCGGTCGTTGCGCCGGTCGTTGCGCCGGTCGTTGCGCCGGTCGTTGCGCCGGTCGTTGCGCCGGTCGTTGCGCCGGTCGTTGCGCCGGTCGTTGCGCCGGTCGTTGCGTCGGTCGTTGCGTCGGTCGTTGCGTCGGTGGGAGAAGCAGGACGAGAGGCCGAGTGCCGTTCGCGTTCGACTTGACCGCTCTTGTGGATGAAATGCTTAAGGCAGCGCCTAATGCCAGAGTCGCGGGCGAAGTCCAAGGGCTTGCGGCGGAGGGCGTCGCGCTGGTGAACGTCTGCGCCAGCGGCGAGCAAGGCTCTCACCGCCTCCTCGTTCCCGAAGAACGAGGCAACGTGCAGCGCCGTCGCTCCACTGTTGTCCAATGCCTGGCAGAGAAATGGCAACAATATTAAATGATTAGTTGTCCACCACTTTCTTCAATGACATTTCTGAGAGGATTTAGCCGGGTATTAGGACACGGAAAGAGGATACTGTTAAATGTATTTATATATGACGCAACAAGTGTTCATTTTTATAAAACATTTGTATTATTTTTTTTAATGCATAGTAGTTACATTACATCAAAAGGGCTTTTAACACTCAATATTTTTAATATAAATAATAACTTATTGAATGAAAACATAAACCATAGTCCTTCTCCTTTACTAAAATTACTATTAGACACCACTCCCACACCGCACCCCGCCGGGGCGGCACAGTGACAGCGCACCGCACCCAGGCCATTGCCCTCCTCCACCCCGCGGCCGGGTACTTAAGCCCCTTGTTTCGCCCGATCAAGCGTAGTCGTTTTGTGGCTTCCATCCAGCAGGTAAGGAATGGCTCAACTTACATTTCTATGCTTTCTGTTTAAAAAAATTTACGTGTCCTATTTCTATTTCATTCGCTTTTCTTTAGTATTAATGACTCAACCCCCCCCACTTTTTTCTTTCTTCCAGTTTCTAGAATGTTAAATTTATTTCCAAAAAAATTGTAAATTATTTGTAACCTTTATCATAATCTTGTTGTATTCACGTTCTAATATTTTGTTTTCTCTTCTTGTATCAGACAAATGATGATGATGGCTAAGCCATCGAAAGCTGCTCTTATATTAAATACTATTGTTGGCAATGACAACGTTTACAATTATTTCATGAAAAATGCCAACGATAACGACCACAACACCTATATTCTTAATTATACGTTCATTTGCCTTTCTGTAAACCCCTTCTTGCATTTTCACACATGCATTTAAACAATGAAATCTATAATTTCGATACAAAAATAATTTCACGAACGAAACATTACGTCTTTACTTCCCAAACCGAAGCAACCAATAAGTGGCTGTATTAAGCAAGTGCGTTTCTTAAAATCAAGATCATTAAAAGGCTGAACAGACCTTTTAGAATCAGGCACGCTCCGGGCGGATTGGAACCCGCAGCCCTTGAAGCCAAGTCGGCCACGACCGCGGCTATCCAGGCCGGAAATGTTTTTTTTATTTTTACTTCGAAAATCAATAAACGAAGGGAATACCTGGTAGAGAGACGGGCTACTTTCCAGCAGTACTGCGACGCAGCGGGGTTGTCCGAAGTCGCCTGTCGGGTCCCGCTCCCACGCGCCGCCCGCCATCGCACGCGTCGCCGTCATCGCCGCCGCGCAGTGCAGCGCCGTCCAGCCGAGGGCGCTGCGGGCGTCCGCCGGCGCCGCCTGCACGCGCAAGACAGCTCTCAGCACGGCGGGCCAGGGGCAAAGAATGTTGAATAGAATTAATGCCTTATTTTACGTGGCGAGACCCAGGCCATGAGGCCTGCTCTTCCGTCTGACCACGCAAATTTCGCTACACTCCTTTCACCGACTAGCAGAGACAGGAGGTATTTCTTGAATTTAGCTCATTTAGGCTTGATGACCTTTTACATGCAAGTAAATCTACTACCATGGGACAGCTGGCTTTACTTCTTCTCCGAAGGAAGGCGTACGAAGGATTGTTTCGCCCTCCACGGCTTCGAACCCGCCAACTTGGGTACAACAGTCCGGTACGCTAACCGTTACACCGCGCGCGAATGTTGTTCAATGCTTGCAGCTCGATGGACCATAGTCAATGTTCATAGTCAACGACCATAGGCTTTCAGCTCTATGGAACAGACTAAGATCCATAGCGAAGGATCATAGTCCATAGGCTTTGAGCTCGATGGACCAGGTTGTTCAAAGTTCATATCAAGGACTATAGTTCAGGCTATGCTTTCAGCGTAATGGACCATAGTGTAAGGTTCAAAGCCAGGGGCCATGGTCCATTGATTTTCAGCTCGCTGGGCCATAGTCCTTAGGCTAGATGGACGATGGTTCAAAGACAGGGGTGTGCTGTTTGACAGTCCATCCTGCTTCCGCCAATGAGCTTCATGCACCACTCACATATCAGCGGGAACTTCAATTGCAACCAAATACCAATTAACCATCGCCCAGAGCCTGCGGCGGTAGCAGAACTTCTTAAGGTTATTAGTGCGAGTTATTCCTTAGTTCATATTACATTCAGAAATAATTATTTACGAGACAAGTGGCTTTTGTGAGACACGTGGAAGAAGAATGGGGGATCAATTTTGAAGTTTTTTATGAAATTACATTAATTAGTTTTATGTGCAGAAAATGAACTATTTTAATACGCTCTGCTGCTCGATGGACCGTGATGCAAAATCCGGTTGATAGGTTGAATAGTAATTCCGGGCGCATTAACTGCTAAGATCATTAGCCCCGTAAGTGTAGTGCAATTTTCGTCGTGGTAAGTGGCGGTAATCGTTCCCCACTGGATGGTAAGAGCGACGCCGACCTATTGTCGGCTAAGGGCGTTTTCACCAAGCAGATATCTTCCACTGGCGGGGAATCGCCCCTGCCAGGACAAGCTCTAAGCTCACAATCGAGAATGGGAGACCAAGAAGGATTGTAGGAGAGAGAGCGGTTGTAGATGGCTATGGGAGTTGAAAACTACGGGAATACGGGAAAACAGGTGTAGGAGAAGACAACGGGAGTAGGAGAGAACGGGAGTAGGAGAGAACGGGGGTAGGAGAGAACGGGGGTAGGAGAGAACGGGAGCAATAGAGAATTATTGTAATAGAGACAGGAACGAGAGAGGAGTAGGTCAAAATAAATTATTTGGAAGCATGGAGGCGTAACGTTGTTCGACGCACCTGTGAAGCTAGAGACATCGTAAACGTACATCGACCTACCCCCAAGTGCAGGAGCTCACCCAGTCGAGCAGCTTGGCGACGCAGTCGGAACTGCCGGCGAAGGCGGCCAGGTGGAGCGCGGTGTATCCCCATCTGTGGCTCCGGCGCACGTTCGCGCCGGTCTTCAGCACGTCGATCACCGCCTCCGCGTCGCCCGCCGCCGCCGCCGCCAGCAGCGGCTGACGGCGAATGCGCATGGCCGGATGCAACGCGGCCACGATCGCGGCCTGCGCGGAGCAGGGGCCCTCGGCCGGGGGCCACGCCAGGCCCCACGACCGGATGAAGGACTCGGGGATCGGAGACTTCCGGAACGGGAGCGAGAGAGCGAAGAATCTCATGAGAACGGGTTGTTCTTCACTGCGGCCGGCAAAGGATGGCGAGGTCAGCACAGTTTCCGAAGAGAACAAATGCTCGCAGAAGGTCAGGATCACCGACAACTCCCTGCTAGGAAGTTTTGTGTTGGGAACGGTTAATGGTGCGAAAATACTTTCCCTTTCGGGTGCCCTGGCCGCGGGGTCCGCTGAGGAATCCGAGACCGTTGAGGGTGCTGCAGTGCGTGAGGACGAGGGGACCGTTGAGGACGAGGGGACCGTTGAGGACGAGCGGACCGTTGAGGACGAGCGGACCGTTGAGGACGAGCGGACCGTTGAGGACGAGCGGACCGTTGAGGACGAGCGGACCGTTGAGGACGAGCGGACCGTTGAGGACGAGCGGACCGTTGAGAACGAGCGGACCGTTGAGGACGAGCGGACCGTTGAGGACGAGCGGACCGTTGAGGACGAGCGGACCGTTGAGGACGAGCGGACCGTTGAGGACGAGCGGACCGTTGAGGACGAGCGGACCGTTGAGGACGAGCGTTCCGTTGAGGACGAGCGGTCCGTTGAGGACGAGCGGTCCGTTGAGGACGAGCGGTCCGTTGAGGACGAGCGGTCCGTTGAGGACGAGCAGTCCGTTGAGGACGAGCAGTCCGTTGAGGACGAGCGGTCCGTTGAGGACGAGCGGTCCGTTGAGGACGAGCGGTCCGTTGAGGACGAGCGGTCCGTTGAGGACGAGCGGTCCGTTGAGGACGAGCGGTCCTTTGAGGACGAGCGGTCCGTTGAGGACGAGCGGTCCTTTGAGGACGAGCGGTCCGTTGAGGACGAGCGGTCCGTTGAGGACGAGCGGTCCGTTGAGGACGAGCGGTCCGTTGAGGACGAGCGGAGCGTTTAGGATGAGGGGGCCTTTAAGGGCGAGGGGCCTTTAAGGGCGAGGGGGCCTTTAAGGGCGAGGGGGCCTTTAAGGGCGAGGGGTCCTTTAAGGGCGAGGGGGCCTTTAAGGGCGAGGGGGCCTTTAAGGGCGAGGGGGCCTTTAAGGGCGAGGGGGCCTTTAAGGGCGAGGGGGCCTTTAAGGGCGAGGGGGCCTTTAAGGGCGAGGGGGCCTTTAAGGACGAGGGGGCCTTTAAGGGCGAGGGGGGCTTTAAGGGCGAGGGGGCCTTTAAGGGCGAGGGGGCCTTTAAGGGCGAAGCGACCTTTGAGGACGAAGCGACCTTTGAGGACGAAGCGACCTTTGAGGACGAGGCGACCTTTGAGGACGAGGCGACCTTTTAGGACGAGGCGACCTTTGAGGACGAGCGGACCGTTGAAGACGAGGAGACCGTTGAGGACGAGGAGACCGTTGAGGACGAGGGGACCGTTGAGGACGTGGGGACCGTTGAGGACGAGGCGACCTTTGAGAACGAGGCGACCTTTGAGAACGAGGCGACCTTTGAGAACGAGGCGACCTTTGAGGACGAGGCGACCTTTGAGGACGAGCGGACCGTTGAGGACGAGGAGACCATTGAGGACGAGGAGACCGTTGAGGACGAGGGGACCGTTGAGGACGTGGGGACCCTTGAGGATGCGGTTGTTAAGTCTAAGGGATTCATTAAGGATACAAAGGCCGTTGTAGATGTGGATTAATGTAATGAATATTGATAATACGGGATGCCAGACAAGAGGTCAGTAAATCTAGAGAAGGCGGAAATGTGGTCAGAAAGTGAGAAATTCAGGAGGGGAGTGGTCGGTGACAGGGAACGGATGGTGACGATCAATAGGGTCGGTAATGTTGGAAAATGTGGAATTGGAGTCGATGCCGGAAGTGCAAGATAGCCCTATGTGGACGAGAGAGAAAGAGAGAGAGCGACAGTTCTTGGTGACGTATATGTTGCATTCACTTCTGTTCAAAGAAAACAAAACATCAGTTAGATGATTTGCAGGAAGCCATAAATTTAAAAAAAAATATAAAAATACGATGTTTACAATCGTATGTTACAAACCATTTTCATTGAAGTGATTACTCCTAAATCTGGCACTAATACTAAGATCGCTCAAGAATCAGACTAAAGTAGTGATTCACAATATTGCCCTCTAAATGTTAATTTTCTACAAAACATACAAAATTATTTTAGAATATATGGAATCTAATAATTGTGGCTTCCGTATGGTGAAAAATGAAAATCGCAATCGTGGGAACAGAGAGTAGAGACCTGTGTTGCCTACACGGTGTCTTGAGGAGATACGCAGAGTAGATACGTCTACGTGGTGTGGCGTATTGTAGAATCGTAACGCAGAATAACAGAATTTATTAATGAAGGGTTCTACTTCAAAAGATTTTGAAACCACTGTGTGTGAATTACTTCCAGTGATTGGTGGTTTATTTTACATTCAATTGCTTAATGAGGACCGTTTCTTTTTACAAATGATCATTAATCTTTGCCAATTTTTCTTCACATATACGATATTTATAAAAGAAAGTTTGAAACTGATCTTAATAACATCTATATGTGAATATACGAAGTATACAAGAGATGTGAAACTGTGAAAAAAGTGATGAGTCAAGAGGATGTAAATAATTTGCTAAATATACGACGGACTGGACATTTTTGGAGGTAAATTTAGTTTATTTCGTTGATATAACTCATAAAAATCCACAAAAACCAAAGATCTGAATAAGTTATTTTATTTTCCACATAGTAAAGATTTCTTTTTTCATTAAAAAGTGAGACTAACTGCGGATTTCGAGTAGCGGCGGGTCGGGCGAGCCGTGCCGTGCCGTGCCGGGCCGGGCCGTGGGGGCCATGCCGTGCCGTTTCGAGCCGAGCGTCGAGGCAAGACGAAGCAAATCGAGGCAGGGCAACGCAAGACCGGGCAAGGCCCAGTGGGTGGGGTGTGCATTAGAAAAGATAGAAGTGAACATATAGAAAATATATAGAATTTCTGACTAACAGATGGTGAAATATGAATACCAGCAGCAACGCGAGTGTCATCAGTTCGACATTAATGGATTAATATAGGTCTTCAATAAAAATTATAAACATGATTAACATGTTTGTCGTCTAAGCCCGCGATGAAAATACAGTTGTTGGTGTTAGTGTGATGCAGCTTGTCGCAGAAAACGGGCAACGCGATGTATAAGCTAGCTATCTAATACAGGATTGTGATAAATGCCGAAGCAAATTTTCCTTCCTCTCAGTTCAATCTGGTGTGAAATAAAATTTTTCAAGATTTTCTCACTGTAATTTCATTTATTTAGAAGTCCGTTGATGTTTTTACATTCACATTGGATGATACCGTAACAGCTAATTCACATAAACGGAATCTATATTTAAATCGAAATATATCACAATTGTTTGGTTTTCTGTCATGTAATAATAATAATAATAATAATAATAATAATAATAATAATAATAATAATAATAATAATAATAATAATAATAATGTTGGTATTTTATCTTTTCACAAAGTTGTGTTACAATAGTACCCGAGATTTTTGAAATTATTTGATACATTCACCTAAAATAATAATTATTACATACTATTGACCTTTGTAGTAAAAACATATCTGCCTCTTGCAAACCCATCTTCACCAAATTGTTTTGATAAAACCCTAGGAAAATATTTTCAATCCAGTCAGTGTCAAGGTCTTGAAAAAAAGGTAAAAGATTTTAAACAGCTCAGTGCTCTTGGATAAAGTAAAATGCTCAGTGGTTGGCAAGCAATCACACAAAGTTCATGTCAACTGTTGCTGGACAACTGGAAGTTCGGATCTCAAACAGAAATTATACATGGAAGAGTTTTGAAGCGATATGTGTCATTATATGTCATTGCAATATCGAAGTTAAAAAACAGCTGCCAAGGAGTGTACATTTATTATTTCTGCAGGTAGGAATACAACCTGGTGGGAGAACACAGCAATTTCACTATCATAATTACACAATTTTACTATCATAATTATTTTTGTGATGGTGGAGTTAGAAAACAAAAAATTATTACCCTTGTTCCGACAAAGTTATGACTTTAGAGGTCTTAGGGTTTTTAGATTACACAGTACACTTACGTTTTGAACTACATTTCACCGTATATGAACAATATTTGAATCTAATTACTGAGGTTTTTCAAGAAGAATACTCATAATAATCAGTAGTAATGGAGTGAAAGTCTTCGTCACCGTTGTCGCATATGACGTTTATCCATTAAAAATAAATTTATTCTGGGAAACTATATACTTCCACAATATTTGCACGTGGCTGGGTTTCCTAACTTTTGTTTAGTAATTATATCAATAGCGCAACCCTAATTTTTCTATGTGGGCAGTGATTGTATTGTCCAGTTAAGTTCATGTTTTCTATAAAGAAAATTTCATTTACGTTGAATTTAAATTATATTTTCCTTTGTTGAGTGATGTCAAGGTCGGTGCCACCGAAGAGTCTACGACACAGGCAGCACGACCAAATCACACCTCCAGGCAGCTGAACACCTCGCCCCAAGAGAGCACATGGTAGCCAAAGTCACCCTGAACCCTTTTATGCTTTACACTTTAAATAAAACTGGCGGGATTGAGATAAATTTAAGAAGGTTTGTTGATATTTTTACTTATATTCGAGCATTGTTTTCTCACATGCTATAGTAAATTTGATGTTTCTTCACCAACTATGTTCTCATATTTAATCTTATGTATCATTCCACAGTGTTTTGTATGCTATTATACTTTATTTGAAGTAAATGATAATACACGTAACATTGAAAATAAATATTTTCACCAGTGTTACTTTTATTTTCCCTACGCACTAATAGTTTGTAGTGATAATTCGTATATTAGGTTACTGTTGGTATGCTGGCATTAGAAGAATACATTTTACTCGAATTGTTTATGTTGCGATCGATTAATAAGTCACAAACTATGTGAAGGGAACGTTTTTCGAAAATCTATAAATACGCCATTTTTTACTCATACTGGAAAATTAAGATTTTGAAAAATTGATTCATCACTTTGAGGTCCATCTACAAATACAGGTAATAAAATGTATTCCTCCTCTTATTGGCTTGAAAATAATATTTCGGTTAAACATTTAGATTTTGATCAAACATTAACTTTGCAAATGCATTTTCAAAATATTAGTCATTAATCTTTCTAAAATTGCAAAATTATATCCTTTAATAAGTAACTAATCCAAACTACGGATTGATGGTGGAATTCTTTTATATCAACCTGATATTTTATCTTCACTCTCTTACGGATATCTTGTATGGTGCAATGTTTTTTCCACATATATTAACAAAATTCGAACAGTACAAAATAAATTTCTTAGGAAGTTATTGAATGAATGGCTTATCTCAAATAAATAGATTAATAGAGAACTTAATATAGATTCTATTAAATCATTTATACTAGCCAGCCAATCTGTCTGCCTATCTGCCAGTCTGTCAGTCCATCCGTCCACCAGTCAGTCCGTTCGTTCGTTTGCCTATCCGTCTGATCCTATCTGATCAAAGCCTAAACCGTTTAGATGATTTTCTTCTAAATTTATATTTCCAGATCGATCTGGACGAACCCAAGACCCTGCGAGCTGGAAAAGAATATTTTGATTTTTGGGTTATGTTGCATGACAGGTTTACTCAAAATTTTCAACTTTTATCAAAAAAAGGCATCTAAAACTTTTATTGAAGGTTACCATCGCATAGCACGATGGTAAAAAACTAGTGCTGGTCTCATTTTCGTTCAAACCAGTTAAACTCTGTGAGATCAAGTGCAATCGTTCATGTTTTCATGAGCTCTCGAATCTCCATCCCTCGATTAAATGTTTTCATGATAGCCGAGATTGAAAAAACTACATCTCGACAAAAGAATAATCCACTTTGCTTACGAAATATGGACATGTTTTACCACTGTATAAAGATTATAATATTTGACAAAGTTTGTATTTTTATATCAAAATAAAGTAATTGATATCTCGGCGAAAAGCAGTATATTATAGAGCTAAGAATGTGGAATCTTTATGAAGGGATACGTCTAATTACTTTGTTATATTTTCATGCGTGAAGTGCTTTTCTTAACGATAACACGACAATTTTCTCCGCAACTGTCATTTTATAATGGATATTAGAAATGATCTACTTTATGTGCAGATAGCAATGCGCAAAATCATACAATTTTATACGAGTACAGTTATAGGAAGAAAAAAGAGTTGTCCGTTGTTTCAAGTTGGAGTATTTCCATAAAGGAACGTAAAAGCATATTAATACATTCATTGTCTTCTTAAAAGATTAAACAGAGTCCTATCGTCACTTGCTCGCACAGGTGTTATCTCGTGGTCTTCGTACTGCGTTTCAATGCCTTCCGCTCCAGACAGGGCACAAGAAAGCACGAAATTAGTGCATATTTTCATTCTGAATTTCAGAACTAACTAGTGGTGCCATAGAATAATACTGACTTTTCTTCGTACTAGTTTTCTTGGATTTTTTTTGAGAAAACATCGGTTGAGCGGTTTTGAAAATGCACAATTTTCTGTTTATTTACACAAAAAATTTTGAGTTTTCGAGAACTACATACGAAACATTTGAAGAAATTTTTAACTAATGCAATAATGTATAAAAATCGCTCACTTTGAAAATATTGACTTAAGTTTTATTTAAAAAAATTACAATTCTGTGACTTTGGGAAAATGAAACAAAATACGTAAAAATTAGGTATATGTCATTTTATTCAGTGCATTTAGCACTTTTCGAAGAAAAAGTTTTAAAAAAAATTTAGAGTAGGTTTTGAGAAAATCTTGTACTATATACTTTATAATATTTCACTCAAAATTGTACGAAAACTACTAATACATTCCAAAATTTGAATATGACATTAATTAAAAAACTAATTGTTGAGAACAAATTTCATTTTAGTAAAAAATCACCATCTTCAATATTGCAGTTTTAGGTGGCAGAAAAAAACACTTTTGTAAGTTTTAAAATTCAGGATAACAGTGAAAATCGTTCCTGTGTCATTTTTCGAAGGGTACAGGAATATTATTCTCCACTTACAAGAAATTTAAAGAAAACATTTGGAGTCACTTTTGAGATAAAATTAGAAATCTCTCAAGGACTTTATGCAAAGTTTCCCCAACCCAAAGACAGACTGACAGACGGACGGACGTTTACACAACACTTTTTGGCATCTGGGTACTCCAAAACTCTTATTTCTCTTGAAACTTCGAGATCGATTTTCCAGACCATTACTTACCTTTTTCTATGGTACGGGCACTACTTTTTATAGACCAATGTATACGAGAAAGTACAATTTTGACCGCTCGATTTTGGTATTGTATTGCTATGTAAAATAAATTATACAGTAAATTCGAATGGTTCAACAACTTCAAGCCGCTTCTAGTTAGGTACTTCAGGCAGCGGATCGCAATAATATAAAATACGAAAAGGATCAAAAGCGTCCCCGGAGGATTAAAAATTGATGTTTATAGTTTTTTAAAGTTTTTGCTATGGTAAAAACGAATGTGAAATAAATACATAAATGGATATCAAGGCACTACAAAGTAACCCACTAGTAACCAATGTTTTGTTTTTACTGTTGAATCCGATAAAGCGAAAGTAAAGTAGTTTCTTTTGGGTTAATTTTATTATCACAGAGGTTCAGTGAAATATTCGAACACTTCAAATTCGAAATTCAATATATTCATTTAGCCTCAATAGTCTTTATTGCCGTTTCCTATGAACATATTTGGGCTGAAGTTAAGTATACGGTATAACTTACGGAAGTCTTTGAAACCCGCACTTCGCGCCGCTTCGGCGGTAACTGTGCAGTTTGAATTCTGGAGGCCGTCTTGAATAGTAATTACTTATAAAAGTGAATTGGTAATTATGCGGTGGATAGACTTAAGGATGTCTATAGTGAACGCGAGGGCCGAAGGCCCAAGCCTCGCCGTGACTTGGATCGGGGCGAGCGAAGCAAGAAAACTTGAGGGTGAAAGTAAATTGGCATTACAATGCGGCGGGGGCAAAGCGTATGAAGGTCGAGCCACGAAAATCGCCTATCCGTAAGTTTTATTCATTCTATCAGAGCGCGTAGCATAATTTGAGGGAGAGCTTAAGGGGACCCCCCACCCTCCGCCGCCACGCTTCTCTGAGGGTGTACCGTGTACCTTACTTTAACCCATATTTGTCTCACTCCTGTTTTCATATCCTTTTCCAGAGCTCGGTCTTTCTCGTTACTTGATTGTACAATTAATGACCACTCTCAATATATTGTAATACAATCGTGATACCCTTCAACGCCTATTGACTAGCTGGAACCATTTCTATATTTGGGTCTTTTTTATTATCACATTAATTTTCTGCCAAAATGCCTTCCCAAAATAAATTTTAAAACAATTCTGCATTTGAATTCTAACATATCTTCAACAAACCTTGCTAAGACATTTTTAGAGTTCGTTTGTTACCTGGTTCTTTCTGGAGACAGCTTTCAGTTTCATTCTAGGCATTACTTGAACGGGTAAGTACAATTTAAAATAAAACTAAATGAAAATCGTTGTTCGAAACCTGATGGAAATATAACTTTTTGATTCAGCTTGGAAAGCTAATTTTTGTAACATAGTTCACAACGACAGAAGATCAAAACAGTTCGTTACATTATAAAGTATAAGCCATTTGAAGCGGTAATTATTATTTTTATAATGTAATAATTGTACTATTTATTATTACCATTATGTTGATAATATTTTTTACACATGTTTTAGACGTTCGGTAACTTGCATATATATTAAGAAATCGCTTCACAGTAAACTGAAATCCATGATGAAGTAAATGAATGATGATCTGTCGTTACACATACGAACAAATGTGAAAATAAAGTGAACAGAATGTATGAATGAATTACTGATTCAAATGAAATCCTCCCTAATCTTAAAATATATATTTTCTGGCTGTTTTATTGAGATCTTTCAAGAGAAACTTAAACCGTTGCTGAAACTGAAAATGTGCTTGGATTTTCAACGGTACTTGAATCATTGCTTTTTTTTCACTGGACATTTCTATTAAACACATTTTGACAGTTATTATCGTTTTCAATGTAAACTCTAATACACAAAGAAGCGTATTCAAAGCAGGTTGGTGAAGTCTTTCGAACGCAGAACGGAACAAACGTATCAACCAGTTATTGAACTAATTAATACAGCTAATGTTCTTGCATCATTCGTGAAAATTAACAATTATATTAGCTAAATCATTTCTCAAAACAGTTCACAAAACAAATTAAAATTCGAATGATAAGGAAATGTATCATGTAAATACCTTTTTGGGCTATCCAGTGAACACCGTCAGCGCCGCATTCACATCGTCCACTAACCCGTCGACGTGGCCTTCAGCCCCGATGGCAGCGCTAACGCCAATCCCGTGAACTAACACAGAGTTTTACTTTACAGCGTTACGCTTCGAATCTCCGTGGAAGTGTGGGGATTTAGCCGCTTAATTGTGTAAATAGTAGCGGGTTAGTATGTTAATTATAAACAAGAAGGTTCGATTCCCAGCTCCAATACTTTCTTTGTAATTTTTTTTCCAATAAAAAGATCAATTGCAAATTTTAAAAATAAGGAAATTCTTGTTCAGATAATTGTTTTATATTAGGGAACCGTGCTTGATGATCATTATTGCCTTGTTTAGGTGATTGGTAAAGACATCAATCGAATTCGTTTTTCTCTTTTTATTTTACAATTTTTCTAACATAGTGTTCCACAACAAAGAATTTTTACCTAAGATTCAATGGAAATTATGCTTTATTCGTTAAAGCAGAAATTTAACAAAATTAGGCGCTGAGATGGCTCAATGCACCAACTGATGTTTCTGCTGAGCCTCTTACCAGAAGGTCCAAAAGTTCGAGTCCCTACGGTGGCAGGATTTTTTGACACTAGCTTGTCAGCTACGTCGATTTCAGTCGCTGTCAGAAGGTCAATTCTAGCGCCCGGTTGATATGATTGGTAGTTTTCCATGTTTTGTTTTTTTCGAATAACATCAGGAGAACGCCGGGGACCGCGCGCGATCTTTCCTTCCTCTTCCTTACTTTTATCCTCACCCCTTACTTACACACACTTACATGAACGACACAACCACTTATGACGGGATCTTGGACATTGACCCGCTTGCGACGGTACCGCGCTGTGGAGAGATAACTTGAAGAGAGAATCCCGCAAGTCAACGTGTAAGACGGCGCCAGATCTCACCATCCAATGAAGGATGATCGCCACCATTTCCCGAAATGAGGAAATCCACTACACTTACGGGACTATCAGCAAGTAGACGCTGCCGTAAACGCCAAATAGTCAATCCAACTGTTTATGTGAAACGTAATTTGTGACTCTTTTCGCGTTCTCATATTTATGTATTACCTACTTATTGATTTTTTCTCTGTCTCTCTATCTCGTAGAGAAATCATTCGTGGTTTAAGATAGCCTCCTCCATGACATTTTAGAAATTATCGATCTACCAAGTTTTTTTTTAATTTCACTAATTTTATCAATGCTTTGCTACCGTAATAGTTACAAAATGTGTCTCTTTTGGTCAAAAAACGTTTTTACTTTTGCGTGACTGCTTCAAATTTGGGATTTACAACATCGTAATGTTAAGTATTAAACGCTGGATTACGCAGAAAGGTATGCAGGTGAATTTGATAATAATTAGAGAAACATAGTTTAAGTTTTGAGTTAAGTTCTTTCATTTTATTAAAAGCAATTTAGCTATCACAATTGCGCATTCTTACTAATGACAAAGAGAAATTCAGCTGCGTTAATATCATAATAACTGGTTGATACGTTTGTTCCATTCGGCGAACGATAGACTTCATCTGCCTGCATTGTCTGCGTCTTTTTGCATGAGAGTTCATGCTGAAAACCTTGATAAAATTAATTTAATGACAGTCAAGAGGTAAATTATATTTTTTAACGAAAATTATATTTAATAAATCCAGAAGCGGGTATTTGTTTTACATTAATAGGTTGATGAAATTTTATTTGTTAAATAAAGTTACAAACGAGGAACTAAAGACAACAAAACATTAATTAAATTAAACATTATACTAATATGTACCGTTATAATATTTTTTTTAGGACTATGGATATATTTTCTAATTACTCATCAGAAAACAGGTAATGTAGTTTGGAAGTTTGTTTTCTGCAACTAGTTTAAGGGGCATTTATTATGGAGGAAGAACTACTTATCTGGGAAATTTTTCGTATTTTAAGGTTTTTGGCTAGATGAAGGCGCTCGCTCACTTGCCGTAGCCCGCTCAGGTGAGCACAAGCGCATTGTCCAATGTTTACGTTAATTTTGAACAAAACTGAACGACGCAGTGTGTCCAATTTTGGCAAAATCAGCCTGTACTTTGCATATGAGATACGGTCCCTGAGTATTATCAACGAGGACTGAACCACCTGTATACAAAACAGAAATAACGTAGGTAATACTTCGCGCCCGTTGGCAGTCGGGGCACATTTGCCGCTTGCTGCGCTGTTGATGCTAGGCATCGCTCTCCTCTATCGACACCGCCCGAGACAGACTGCAACGCCCTTCTTCACCTGCAAAACAAACCACAAAACAAACGTACATTTAGAGGGGTAGCTGTTCTAGCTGCTCATGCTCAGTATTTTCACTGCAATGCTATAAAAGTATTTGGTTCTTGTGTTTATAGTGAACCACGTGAAGGCATTGACTCACTATCGCGAAATCATGGAGAACGAAATTATTTATAAACCTCAGTTGTCGCTTCCACACGCGAGCTTAAATTAGTCATAAGGCCTGATACGATATTATATATATATATATATATATATATATATATATATATATATATATATATATATATATATTGTGGCGTCACCAATTAATTAATATAATTTTATTATGGCATCGCCAATAACAAAGTAATTCCTACAGCTGGAAATAGCTCGTGCCGCGGCACAGAAGTGGGTCAGGCGCCGCCCGCGCAGCAAAGGTTCCTTTAGTTCCGCATCGGGCCAGCCCCGAACGCACCCAGCCCCCCTGTCTTCAGAGGCGGAATGTTTATTACCCCCTCATAAAAATACTTGCTGCCCCCTCGCCGAAGACCGGCCGAACAAAGCGCCACCCTCGCGTTCTTTCTGCTGCCGCTCGACCAGGGAATGCCAGCCCCGATGGAGTTGGGCCGGGTGTCAATTAGGCGAGGAAGACACATTTACGACGCGTCATAAGCGAGACCTTTTTCAGCCGTCGACCGATCCCCCCTTCGGACAATGCCCACCCCCGCACCCGCTTCGGCACGCGCCTGGGTAGGCACCCGAATCCCTGCACGGGCCATTAACAAATTAAATACAGTAGGGTGTCGATTAGCCCATGACGATCCGGGAATCCGGGAATCGGGAATCCGTGAAATGCGCTTTTACGCGCGCACGTGTCCGGACAGCTGCGATCAGCTCCCGGAGTAACTGACAAAGGGAAGCGAGTGAGAGAGCGAAGCCAGCGACAGACAGAACATTTACGGAAAAATACAGAGAAATCGACACGAGATTGGTGAATCAGAATCTTGCGACGCAGCCACCCTCGGCCAATGGGAAGCTTCGCCATGAGGGAAGGGAGAAATTTGGTGCCAGGAACAATTTGGGAAGGGGAAAGGAACTTTATAAACGCGATGCAGAGTAGGAATGAGACACTTTTCTTTGTAAAATTTCTTCGGAGGTACACTTCTAAAAATTTCTTCGAAACGAGACTTCTTCTTAGATTTGTTTGAAGAGACTACTTCTAAGATTTTCCGGCGAACTTCACTTGTAAATTCCTTCGACAGTCTCGACTTGTAAAATTTCTTCGTGGAACTTCGAAATTTTCGTTACATGAGAACTTCACTTCTAAAAGTTATCCAGTCATTCACGATCGGGATGCGAGTTTGGGAAAGGACTTTCCCACAGCCGAATCAGTCAGGACGCGACTCGTAAATTGTTGCGGAGAAAATTCGGGCGGGAAACTACCGGATCCCGCGCCGTTTCCGCTTCGGCCCGCCAGCCTTGCCGCCTCTCGTCCCGGGCTAAGTGACAGCCCTTTTCGCAACGTCAACCCCCGTGGCCACTCGCCCCCTCTGAGCCTGCTGGAGCTGACAACCTGGAATCGCCGCTACCTGAGCGAGAGAAGACGCGCCGCAGAAGATCAGCAACCCGGAGCCGCCGCCGCC
Organism: Gryllus longicercus; assembly: GCA_038098605.1. Taxonomy (NCBI): domain Eukaryota; kingdom Metazoa; phylum Arthropoda; class Insecta; order Orthoptera; family Gryllidae; genus Gryllus; species Gryllus longicercus. Next base: position 2,994,142 of record JAZDUA010000175.1, on the reverse strand, counting down.
TCTGCTTTGAGGCTGCCGCCTCGGCCCGCCCATGAAGACCAGCAGCCATTGGTGATAACCATGAGACGATGCCGTCTCACTGAACAATTATAACAGCGAAAAACTGCAAGTGGCCGCGCTCAGGCCCAGCAGAATTAACCACTTGTAATTAATTCACAGAGTAATTTTAGTAAAAAACTTGCGTCGCCCATTGCGACATTGTAATTTCCCTGGTAGCTTTTGGTGCCAGAAATAAACTGGTATTCGTTACAAATGACTCTGTGTTCATCCCTGACCTCCCAACTCTTCCATTCAGTTACGTTTCAGGAGCTGAACCTGGCGCCCTCCCCCGTGCACATTAGGTTTGTTTACATTTGGCTGGTCCCAACGTGGGGCTAGTTTAGTGCATCATTAGGTTTGTTTACAATATATATATATTGTGACGTACCTGATTGGGCGGTACTTTCCACTGCAAATAAAAGTTATAACGGACGGGTGTCTTACTCGTGAATGGGTTTCTTAAAGGAATCGACATTACATTGGAAAATCAAAGTAAAGAGTTTGCCAAAACACAAATACAATTTATTCTTAAAATAACCTATTATATACATGATCAAACACATCATTATTCTCCGTCTTGGTACCAAGATTCTGTATACAATGTGATTTCATCATACCTGGGGCCCCAATGAATACCTCGTTTGTCCCGGATTATCGCCAACGGCGGCGGCGGCCGATGACCTTCACTGCAGCCCGGCGCACCCGGCGGTTGATGGTGTGGATTCGCCTCTGGTCGGCCGCGGCGGCGGCAACGCGAATTCCTCGGCTCCGACGCTGGTTGTTTAACATGCAGTTCTGCTTACACACTCACGGCCTCTCGATGATGTCCACGTCGCCCTAGCGATGTACTTCTAATTATATCGCCACACCTTTCATTAGTTCTTTTCCACTTCCTTATTGCTACTACTGAGCACGTGGCCACTTCTCGCACCGGCGTCAGCTTCACGATGCACAGTTTTGTTGTTATTTCCACTACGTTTGATCTCACGGATACAAGCTATAGTTTCTGCATACCGACCTCGACCAACGTTCCATTTACTGGCTTCTAATCTGCATTTCCATGAACATTACACTACATTTTATCTCCTTCGTCACGAACACTGTCTCACGCTTCTTTTCGGCCCACGGTCATCCGCCAACTGCCGCGCTCGACTGGTAACGGCCAAATTCTCGACCCCTTCTCGCTGCTCGCGGCGGCGGACCCGTTCACAGTCCCCCCACCGCCGGTCACCGCACCTGCCGCTTTTGCCGCGCAGTTCAAAATTAGCTGTAATTATATTATTGTTCTCCGTGTTTCTAATTGCGTATGGAAACGCTTCCGCGTTTCAATATATATATATATATATATATATATATATATATATATATATATATATATATATATATATATATATATTCGGCCCAGCTTGCCCTCTCCAATTTTCGAAGTATTGCAATTCTTCACCGTCACTCTTATCATTTTTTACTGTTGTTTCGGCAAATGTTGTTGCAGCCAACAACACAGCTTCCTCAATCGCTGTTATATGTTTAGCGACAAATTTGTGGGCAGCCAAGGGTCTTCTGCTTTGTTGTTTTCTATTAAAACATATAGGGAGTCCGAATCCCATGTATATATATATATATATATATATATATATATAATGTGGCGTTATGGGATTGTGCGACCCCATAACACCACCGTTTCGTCTGCATGAACACCCACAGGCAGCGAGGAGGGCAGGCGTAAATCAGAGTACCTAAACGCGCAGCCTGGTATCCGTTGCCCGTACTAATCAAAGACGTACTAGCAAGCAACGTTTTTCCCTGTGAAGAGTTGGAAGAGGAGAAATACCCCCGCCACGGAGAATTTCCCCAGGCATCGCGACAATAAATAGGCAAACGCGCAAGCGGAAGCTCTCTTTTCTTGCCACCACGCGTCGAGTAAGCAGCTCTCTTCTGGTTGTCGCCGTTCGGCGAGTAAGCAGCATTTCATCACCGCTCGTCAACTTAGATATTATTTGCCGCCGCAACGACTGCTAGGTAGGAGTTTTCGGCGTCGCACAGACGTGCTAGTTAGTCGTCCGCGAAGTAGTGAAGAATTAGTAAAGTGTTCTTCTATTAACCAATACGGGAAGTAAAAAGTTACCCGTTGTGAGAAAAGCTCTGAAAGTTCTTGTTTAACGGAGTAAAAGTAGGAACGAGCGAGGAACTTGCACTAGTATTCAGGGAAGTGCAAGGGACATTTTTTCACAACGTGGGCGTAATCAAAGGCGCCGGTAGCAGCCGAGGGAGAAGAAGAGGCCGATTAGGGAGGACGGAAGAAGACGCGAGTAGACCGGAGAAGAAGACGCCGTCTAGGAAGACAGAAGAGGACGCAAGAGGACAGCGCAGACGACGCAGAGGCTGGAATCGAGCAACGTTGGTGCAGAAGCCGGCACGCGACATCAAGGCTGGAAAGTGGACAGTTTTCGAGGTAACACTGGAACTGCGAAAGTAGGTCAAGTTCACGTCGGCAGGGAAAAGACTAGTACAGGAAAGTGTTAGGAAATTGAGGACACGGGTGGTAACAATTTGCAGCATTGTAGTGGGAGATTTTTGATGCGCTATTGCCTGCCTTAAAACATTATATTTGGAACAGTTATTATTCTGCTATTAGCAGTTACAGTTAAATTATAAATTGAGAATAGTGCACTTGCCCGCATTTTGTTCTTTACATGTAATATTTTTTTTCTGAAGCACAAGATTGTAAATAGAAATTTTGTTTCATGTGCAAATGTAATTAAGATAGCATAAATTTAGAGATAATTAATTTTCCAAGGGAATTCCCAGTGTAGATAAGGGTAATTATTTCAAAGAATTGGTTTTGGAGTAAATCATGTGTTCATTCAGTTAATGTGCTGTAAAGGATTCTATTTGTGTTTTTGATTATTTTTGTAAAAGTGTGATTCTATTCTTGTTTCTTTTGTCATTAACTTATGCCACAAAGTTTATGGGTAAATTATACGCTCGTTTATTTGAATTTGTGTGATTTTATTGTGTCAAGGGTTCAAACCTTTCTCGTACCCTGAAGATACTGCTCCCTAGATTTTAAGCTCGCTTCACGAGCAAATATCTTATCAACGCCCTCCACGGTTCATGCTGTGGTAGTGAAGGTACCAGTTGTGTGCAAGGTGGGTGTGTTAGAATATGTATATATATATATATATATATATATATATATATATATATATATATATATATGTGTGTGTGTGTGTGTGTGTGTGTGTGTATGTATGTTTTGGGGATTAAGGGTGTGGGTCCATTCACGGCGCAGACCAAAGGTTCAAGACGTCTTGTGCTATTAAAAGACATTCCTATTATTAGCTTAAGTTTTAAAATGGTTGCCACAATATAATTCTATTTATTTGTTGTTGAGTCCCTTATTTCAAATTATGGACAACCACAATGATATGCGCCAAATTTGGTTTTTTACCAACAATGTTTTTGGCACTTATCATTGTGATTGCCCATAATTTAAAATAAGGGACTGAACAACAAATAAAGACATTCCTGTGTTCTTACAAATAAGCGAGGATAGGGTTGTTTTAAGAGAAGCAGTAGCGTATCAGCCAGGCCACTATATTGGTTATGCCCGCCACCTGTCGGCACACCCACGATGACATTAGCAGTAATATAATTAGAGCTGTTAAAGAAGATTTTCAAATTCTTTTCCAACTTCGTATGTACTCTAAATTTTAAGACAGTATATGTGTAGCGTAGTGTTTGGAGTTTTTAGTAGTACGTGCTACCTAGAGAACATAAATTTTGTTTTCCATTACTTGTATATGAACTGGATGAATGTATTTTTCATTGTACGACATATTTATTTTTAATGTAATGTATCATTTGTATTTTTATGATATCCATGTATTTTATGTGGAAAACTGTGGAAAACCAACCTGAAGTAATTTGTATGTACGCAAAGTTGCAGTAATGCAGTTGCTTTCTATCTGTCATTCCAATGCCTAAAACGTGTTTGGAGGGTATTATGAGTTTTATAAGCTAATTAATATTTATTTGCTGTATACTTCTATCTTTTCGGTTATTGGTACGTACTTGGCAGGGGTACGTGTAGTTAGCACGTAGGCATCCCCACGTCGTATTCCTGTCTTCTCAACCGGACATGTGAACTTTCTCGTCGCCAGACAGCAACATGTGCTGGGACATTACAAGGAAAACGCACACTATGATCTTGCCTCACCGGGAATCGAACCCGGGGATGCGTAGTGCAAAGCGAACACGCTGTCCAACAGTTACTCACGAGCATTAATATATGGGATACTTATGAATTTTTCTTTTCAAACAAATTTAAGGGAAGGCCTTTAATAGTAGTAATTGATTTAATTTTATTTTTCTTTAATAAATTACTTAACGATGGAAGATTTATACCCATTATTTTGATCTATTTGCACAATAGTATTAACTTCTTCAGTTAAATCTGATTTTAACATAAGAATGTGAAACCAACGTATGGAAAACAGCAAATTTATGTTGACAGATATAGTTGAAATTAAAAAGGATGATAATATCTGTTTGGGTGGCTTTTCTAAAAAAATATTTATTTATTTACTGCAAAAACAGTTAAAAACTGTGTGACGTACTACGGGGTTGATTTGAAGTTACATTTACTAAAATTATGTTCATCGTTTTGTATAGAAATGATTAAGTCTATAAGAGTTGAGATATGGTATCAACATCTGGGCCGTTTTAATAGCTTTGGACACGTGTTCATTTGGGGGGGTCCTATTCTTACTCCTACCGATCTCCCCCTCCCGGCATTTAAAGGCAAAGTTTTGTTAAGATTACTAAGCTTCATGTGGCATTCTCGTATCAACCAGCAACATCCCATGTTATAAATATATCCAATGATGCGCGACACATCACTTCGTTATTCAAATATTTTGCTTTTAGTTTAATCATACATCACGTTTTATACGTTTTTTAATTTCATTTTTTTTAGTCTTAAATGCATTTTTTAAGAACTACTGGGAGCCCTCGTGGGACTCTGATTAACACCTCTAAAATTATACTTAATTTTCTTAAGCAAAGGATTAAAGGCATTAAATAAATTATTTTCAAACTGGTCCCTAAAGATTCCAGTAAATAATGGGCAAATGTTGGAACCCATAGCCAGTCTTTTAGTTTGCTTGTAAATTTTGTCGTTGAATTTGAAATAATCAATGTTTAATTATTATTAGTTACCTAAAAATTTGATTAAAAGTTTTTTTACATTATAAAATGATTTAGAATTCATCTTGTATTTTATATAAATATATTGTACTTCAGATGGTTGTATGTTGGTGAACATATTGTTAACATAGAATGAAACTAATTTGGAATTATTAGGAATTTCTATTTCTTTAATTTCCTGAAAGAGATCAAAAGCGTTATTGAGTTTGAACTTAAAGATAAGATTAGTAATCGATAAATTTACTCAGAGGTGAAATACAAGAATTACTGAAGCTAACTAGAGGTCTAATAGTTTTCTTTATGAAGTTTGATGAAACCATATAATCTGGGGCATTGAAGCTTCATAACTATTTAAATATTTTTCTTAGGTTCAGAAATTAAAGTGCTAAACATTATGGTATTCTTAAAATAATGTTCAAAAAAGAAGTCTATGATATTTAGGTCTTTATGTAGAATAATGAACACAGTTTCCTCTATGAAGTTTCGTGGTGTGTGGATATTGTTTATATGGTTCAATATGACTACAGTATTCACATTATCAGATTTATTAATAATTAAATTATTGGTTTTTACATTCTATATTAATTTAAGTACAGAACTGTTTCTATGTTTAGTACAATTATTATGGATAGATCTATTGCTTTCATCAGAAAAAATTTTAGAACAATCTATGTCAATTGACATATTAGTAACACAACTGTAAGTGAATGTTGTTAAATGTAGCTAATTTATTGTAATTTTAAATAATTTGTTTTCTGACTTTGCTTGATATTTTCTGTAAGTCAAGCAATAAATTATTATTAATATTATTATAAACAGCTGATATTTCATGGGCTGTGATGAAATAATCTATCTTTCAAAAGGAAAGACATTGAAATTCGACCTTCATGAAGATGTCAAAAAATAATCATTTTTTTTTAATCCGTAACTTTCGAAACCATTATAACAAGTGATGATTGCCGTTTTATGTTACACAGTTTCCAGTGTAATTTTGTTGGAAGGATTTGAGAACTGAATGTTGAAGTAAAAAGCACCAACCTAACAATTCTATGTAAGGTCCTTGAAAGCCCAGGACATGCAGTGAAAAACGTTGCTATCTAGAAATTTTGCTCCTTCCTTTCCAGGAGTCATACCTTCATTATTCTAATATAAATATTTATATCTAAATTTGCTTAGATTTCTAGGCATCAAAATATTACAGGTACATTTCTTTTTTTATAGTTGATGAAAGAAAATGGATTTATACCACACCGCCAGTTCTATTTTCTGTTTGAGTATAAGGCGTGGTCAAACCAAAAAAAGAAACGACAAAAGGCAGGAAAATCAAAATCAAAATACGGCGGGGCAGGAAGAAGTCAAGCAGGAACATCCATGAATGCTGCTAAAAAAGGGTAAAAAAAGTTTTAATTTTTGTATTATTTGTCAAATGTATAAATCAAATTTTTGACCTTGAGAATTAAAAAAAATATATTAAAATTTTACTAAGAGTACGAATAAAAATCTGTTTTAAGACCCGGGGGGAGGACATTTCGTCTCAATCGCGATGGGGTACCGAGAAAGGTATAAAAATTGTTTTCCAAAGTGAATGATACTGATCGTGAGGAATGCTGAAATAGTTTCCTCTCAGGAGTTGTAAAATAATAAATAGTATATGGGAGAGACAGAAAGGGAGAGAGAGAATTAGTAAATGTTTGTTTGTTCTCTTACAGACTGACGTTTCCAGATCTGGAGATAATACTCAGTAATGACTTTTTCTTGAAAAGAGGAAGGTATTCAAATAAGTTTGTAACCCTGTAATATATTTCATTTTCTGGTTGTAAAAGATTGTGCATTCATTTCATTTTTCCTTTCAGAAAATATGAAGAGTACTGTCCTTTTCGCAAATATTTAGAAGGAAAGTAAAACATAAAATAAGCATGGTCAGACCATTAGCACTTGATACTTTTCAAAGAATGGTGCTTTCCATTTGTGTAAGATTGAAACTTGGCTAAATAAAGTCTTTTGTCCACATGAATGTTATCAATGACAACCCCTTCTTTTTCAAACATTTGGAATAACAACTATTCAACACTAATAAACCAATTTATTTAAAAATTCTATAATTAAAAACAGTCAATATTATGTTGTTTCTGTAAAATATATTTCACTCTAATTTATGGACAATTTGTTTTGTAAGACTTTCACCTACCGAATGAAATAAAAATAATAAATGAAGTTCTCAGCCTATTGCTTCATACATAAGTTATGTCATTAATGAATTTGGAAGTTCTTTAAGTAAGTATGTTATCACAAGTTTTGTGAGTGGCTAATGACAAGTGGGCTAATAGAAAAAAGCATTAAACAATTCTATAAAAATTTACTCTCAATTTTGTTCAACTCGCCTCTGACACTAAATACTATTTCTGAGAACGGCGAGTATTTTTATAGTTGGAGCAATGAGGATTATAACTAATGTAAGTTTTGTTTTTATATACTAGCACTTCCTGAAAAGGTACAGTAGCGTGTAAAAGAAAATGGTCAAAGTAATTGCATTTCTAGAATTCTAATTAAACAATGTGAAATTCTTTTTTTAAATTAGTGGTTGGCGTTCAGTTAACTGTGTTGTTACAAGTGCATTTTTTAAAACAGAATAAGTGAGAGATCATTGAATTAAAACACTCAACATCGATTCAGTTTTATACATTCATTTGTTTTTACCTAAACGACAATTATGTATTATTTATTCTCATCTTCGGATTTAAACTTATATAATAATGCTTTTCATTTATCTTCTAAATATCTAAAAACAATGCAGTGCCACGCCATGTTTCTGAATAGAGTGCTAAAAACAGGAGGACTTAGATTTCAATGCGGATTTTGCCATGGTCTCAATGTTCATCCCCCAAAGATTTTTGTGCAAAAAACCTCTGTATACCTTACAGTAATAACGTAATCCTTTCAAAAACGACACAATATGTAAACTCAGTCAGTACCTCATTTCCCTAGATTAGTTTCCCAGACTTCTCTGCATTGTCTATTCTATGACTTCTAGATGCGCTAATTGCCAATCGAAATATCATCCACCTGAAATTAAGGCGCTTTTATTTTAGAAGCTGTATTTCTTATTATTTGGATTTCAATAAAATGGAAGTAAATCAGTGCCATTCGTACCAATATTCAGAGTTCTAAATCAAAACATGTGTGAGATGTTAATAGTTCACTGTTCAGGACTTGTCTCAAACAGATCGCAACCGCAAACATGAATTAACTACAAAAAAAGGCAAGCTATTTATCTTTCAGACAGTAAAACGATCAGTGTTTCTTTGCATTTATATCGTTTAAAGGTGACTGATCAATTATCATAAAAACAAATTGTAAGCAAGGTGCATATAACATGGTGTGCCGAGTTCGCGTTGAAAACTGGTCCAGTCTGCGCATGACGTCATCAGGATAGTATGCAAGGCAGGTATTACTCGCCAACTTTTCTTCAACGATGGATTCAAGAAATGCGGGTAGAGTGAGGGTATTAGTTACGAAATCGGCCACTAGATTTTATGAAGCAATGCCAATCTCTGGAGAATCCGTCACGCCTTCGTAACGTTCTCAATAATTTGCGTTCTATCTGTATCAGGAGTTCGAGGTATCTCCTGTAATAGATCTGTACCTGCTTCGGTCATTTCTTTAGGTTTTTGGAGAAAATAACAGATAAAAGTTCTCGTCTTAAAATGAAAATTGTTTCTATTTCGCGCCAGTGAAGATGTGTTTGGAATGTTGTCATCAGTGCTCGCTGCGAGCTTTTGCCTTCATCTGTTTATTGTGCCAGAGAGGGGGAAGCAAGGTCACCGTTCAAGAAAAGTTACGCGAGTAATAACAATTACTCCAGAGCAAACAAAAATAAAAATGCGAAAAGAACGTTTTCCATCACACAGTGACATTCGGGAGAATTGAAGTCTTGCCCGTCGGCGCAAATATTGAAAACGGTACGTTCTGGAGCATGCTGTCCTTGCCATTCCGACAAAAAATGCTATTACTTAGTATTAGAGCTGTTAAATGAACGAACGGTGAACATCACTATTTATATGTATTAATAAATAAATAATTTCAAAAATTAATATTATTGATTTTATTATCTAGAGCGAATTTGTTCAATTCATTTTAAACAAGATAATAAAATGGTTCCCTGAAACAAATAGTAATAGGTTAAAATCCTGAAAGATCTAGAAATCATAATGCCATTGACCACCGAGCGAAGAATTGACTAGAGAAATAAAGAATTCTGACAAATCTGTGCAAAAAAGTGAGAGGGTGGGGAAAAGAACAATGCATGCAAAATCTAAAGAAATGGTAGACGACAATTCAGATGAGATCATGACCATTGACATTTCAGATGACTGCAACAGTGAAGTTCCGGAAATGTATTTATTTCTGCTTTCAGCGCTTTTGAAAACGTATGGGAATGTGCTTAGGAAACGTATGGGAACCAGCAATCTTGGAGAGAATTTGAAAGAGCAAAACTTTCTCTAGAGTAAGAGTGAATAATACACAAGAAGATATACTGATTTGAAAAATTAAGTTTCTGCATTAGAAATAGAAAATAAAAAACCGATAATAGAAATTGATAAATTAAAAACAGAAAACGAATATTTAAAAACAATTAAGGAAAGAGACCTACACAATATGTTGATTACCACTTTGCCCGAAATTATTAGTCAAGGTCAAATTAAGATGCTATTGAATCCGAAACAAAAGATTATTCATTGGCCTTCACAAGACTGATTCATCAATTTTACTAAGAGCGGTAAGTGATAATTCATATATGTATTTAAGAAAAAATATCATTTCCTGCTTGCCTACCCTTCGAAATTGGGCTTTATCCTTTGATGTAGAGAAAGGTCTACTAATAGGTGTTTTAAAAATAATGAAATAATTATACGAGTCGTCATTGCCAACAACATTATTTATTACAATAGCTGCTTTCGATGGTTTTAGCTATCGTGATCAGTTTTCTGCTGTATGGAAGCCACAAAACCACTAGTCGACTAGACGACGTAGTCGTTTTTGTGGCTTCCATTCGGCAGAAAACTGATAATGATGGCTAAGCCATCAAAGGGTGCTATTGTAATAATATAATTGTAATAAATAATAATATTGTTGACAATGACGACACATATAATTATTTCATTGTAAATGCCAACAAAACTCGCCACAATACCAATAACGAAATAATAATAATAAATCAAATGTAATATCAAGCAAATTTTGGCAGTATCTATACAAGAACTCCAGATTGCTCAGACCATTACCCCGTATCACCTTCAAGTCAAAGAGTCGAAGAGATAAAAAGTACGTCCCGATGCAAACATTTTTTCCGAAAGAGTTTCTAAAGCAACTGAATAGTTTGAAAAAATGGGATTCTTATAAAATTGTGATTGGGAAGAAACATCAAGATTTGTGACACTTATGAATGATTTGATTTGATATTTTTAATGCCAAAAGTAAATTCGGACTCTTCCAGGACTCTATGCATTTTGTGTAAATTTGGGAAATCAACTAACAACCCTAAACGAAGTCAGTGGTACAGTATCAAAAATGAAAGTTGAAAATCACCATCAGTAATACCTTTACAAAGGGGGATTTTGATGAATAATATATATTTGATTGAAATGTTTTTTTATCTGAAAATGAAATATGAAATTGAATACGTTTTAACGTATAGCATAAATCAAGACTTTTGGAAACTTTCTTAGGTTATATTCGTGACATGGGTGGCAAAAGTGGCGAACCTATTCCGAATTAAATATTAGTTGAGACGGTATGTTATTTAGAAAATTCATCGACTGTACTCTCGTAGATCTAATGTTATGACTTTAAAAAATATTCCATTAAATAGTGATGGCGATATTGTTAATCGCTTTGCCACGTTTTTAAAATCAGTTTATGTTTCTCATGGTGCACTCAATGATCATATTCTTGATTCTTTTCTTATTGGAGTTTCTAACACATTTAACATCCACAATACCTCATATGATGAAATTTGAATTGATATAAAAAAACCGAAATCTAGAATGTGTAGCGGTGCTGATGGTTTACCACTGTTTATATTGAAAGGCTGTAACAATGCGTTATCCTATTCTTTATAAATTATTTATAGTCTTATTTTAAAAACTGGAAAATTTCAAGCAAAGATTTTCACTGTTTGAAATCTAAAATTACATCCTTCTTTATTCATCCAAAACACACTAGTACCATGGCTACCAAACCAAATACCAGTTAAGAATCTAGACTCACAATAGACGCAAAATTAATCTGGAAAGCACATATCTCTAGCACAGTAAACAAAACATACTGAACAATTATAAAACTCTATACCATACTAAATTATACATTAATACTTCGCATTGAATGGGGTAAAATAATTAACAAGTAAATAATCAGACCCTCATTATCCTACGTGAACCCCGTTTGGATAAAGGCAGCCCATAGCCCCACAAAGAAACTCCATGTTATACAAAGTGCCCACAGAAAAATTACCAAAGATCCGTGGTTCATAAGTAATGAACACCTACCCAGAGAATTACAAATGGAACCCATTAAAGATCAATATTCTCAAAATTAAAAAAAAAGAACTTTTATCATTTACTACTAGAATTCCCAGCTACAGAAACTTACCAACGAGCTACTTACAGGCAGCCAAACAGAATCCACTCACGCTATCCTAGGGACATTTTCAATATTCCCTAACTAATGAAAATATAATCTCTCTCTTTAACTCTCCCTGCCTCTCCCCCCCCCACACACGACATTATCAACTATTGCTCTTCAAGCCCATTTTTCTTATACATACCTATACTTCGACCTGAGGATGATTCATCTTATAATGTTCGAGAAATCCATGTAATCAACATTCTTGAAAGGCAGAAATGCCGATCAAAAATAAATTTTAAAAAAACAATGCTAATGTGAATTACTTTGATATAATGGAATTATGTAAATACATTACTTGAATATTAATTGAAAAATTAAAATATCCTTCAGGGAAATTATTTCAAGTAACCATTGTCGTAGAGAATGAATTTTCAAGTTTTCGTGGGCTTCGAGTCTCATAAGTGGAAATACAATGTTTCAAACGTTCACTCAAATAGTTGCAAAACAATTCCCAAATTTACATTTTGATGTTTTTTATCTGGTGCGTACAAGAAGGTTGCGAAATGTTAATGGAAGACATGAAGACAACGTGAGAAAACAAAGGGGAAAAAACATCAAAATTTATCAAGAATAAGCATTAATAATGCACAATATATATTGGTCATTTTATGTCTGTAAAAATTGAGGAAGGGAAAATTTATTGCAGCAATTTAATGCTTAGAGGTAGTGTAGCGTCTGATCGATTTGTGCAATCCTTGTTTTATAGCATTCTTCCTGTAAAAATCAAATTTGATATATATTATACCTTTCGCTTTCCTTGCGACTTCAGTGACCTCGGATGTACTAACATTCAGCTACTCTTTGAAATTGAAAGCAATCTCATTAAATGTTGATGCTCTACGCTGAACTTTTTCTAGATTCCTTTGTGCAAAATTCTGTATGGGTCCCAACATACCACGCCAAATTATAATATAGGTCGCACTAATGACATATATGCTAGTTCTTTGGCTCTCGCTGTACTCTTTTTCAGTATCCGCATAACAAAATGTAAAGATTTCCAAGCTTTCCCTACAACAAAATTGACTGATTTTCCCAGCTCAATTTACTGTCTCGTTGTATTCCTAAGTATTTGCAAGACGTGACACGAGGTATAACATTATTGTTCAGTTTGTACGCAGATTCATAGTAACTTCGACCATATAGGTATGAACTCTATATTTAATTATAAATCAAAAAGAGTCTTCATAACATACGCTCAATAACATCGCAATGTCATATGTAAAGTTTAATGTCAGTCTTAAGGCTGAAAAATTAGGCTTAGATGATTAGGAGAGCATTTGCAGGAACTAAGACGAGAGAAGTTCTGTGCATCGCCTTGCTGTGTTCTCATCAGAAGAGAAAATTTTGAAAAGACGACACATTATTGACAAACATTATTACTTTGCACATTAAGTCTTAAAGAGATTGTCATGGTTACCTTTTTATGGACGAAAATAAATGTTCTCCTTAGGAACTTTACCCTTGGTACTGCTTTTTGCCACTTTTTGAATCGCTGATTCACAAAAGACTTCAAAAATGCTTGCTTCCAAACGTACTAACTAACTTTCAATACGCCTAAAACGCGTGTTGCTTAGCTTCTCTGCAACAAAACCGCTCGTGGCCCTAAAAAATAAAAATAAAAAAATCTTGCACATACGCAAACTTCCTCACACTTGGACAAACACATACCTTTATCCAGCGCCCAGCGGCTAATACCAACATCCTCCAGATGGAGTCTAAAATTATCCCCTCGTTGCCATTCCAGCTATGTCCACATTATCTGACAAATAGGGAAGTAAATGAACATTAGAAATTTATCGATCTTAAGCCGTAACGTAGACGGACTGAATATATTTATATATAAAGAAACCCTTAGGAGGCTCAGGGCATCTATCGAAGTCACTGCAGTGACGTTGAATTCAAGTCCAGATGGGGTGGCAGGATTTTCGATAGATAGCTACGTTAATTTCAGCTCCTGTTTAGAGAACTCGAGTGGCCAGCTGCTTTAATCGGTTGTTTTTAATGGTTTCTCCTATCTATACCAGGCGAATGCCAGAGCCGTACCTTATTAATCGAGCCCGTACCGCACGCTATCTTTCCTTTCTTACACACTCTCTTATCCTCACCTTTACTTACACCACTTGCATGCATTACCGGGTGGCCAGCCGGTTGAGTGATCGATAATTCCAGGAACATCAAATGCCAAAGTCATTAGTCCCATAAGTACAGTACATGTTTTGCCGGGGAAATGCAGTGATCTTCTCCCCGGTGGATGGTGAGATTCCGCGCTTACCGGGATTCGGGATTTACCGTTGACATGCTGATGCTTGGTAATAAGTACTGGCGCAATACTGCTTATTTTTGTCAACAGTGCTTGGGCCAGCACTGGCGAACGACAGTTGGTAATCAGTACTGTCGCAGCCCTGGTTAAATTTTTTACCGTTCAGATGCCGATGCTTGGTAATAAGTACTGGCGATATATTGCATAATTTTTTGAACTATACTGTCGCAACGCTGATAAATTTTTTAACCTTTCACATGCCGATGCGTGGTAATAAGTTCTGGCCCATACTGGCTAATTTTTTGAACCGGTTAAACTACTGATGCAGGACAAGAATACACTGTACACTTTAAAAATGCGCGAAAATTATTTTAAAAGTATATTTATTAAGTAAGTATTTTTTATAACAGTTACCTTCTTCCTGTTCAGTTAATCGTAAAACTGTAAATAATCGCTTATAATTCTTTTGAAATTTAGGTCGATCTCATCAAATTGCTGTCATTTGGTGCCAAAAATGAAAACGATGCAATAGACTTAACGCTGCAGCAATTTATGACCAAAAATTTGCAATTGCAGTACAGTGGCAGGGGCAGAAAAATTAAAGGCACGGGAAAAAAAAATTTTCTGCAACCAATCTCTGCTTTCTCACATTAGGTAACCACTTTTTATTTATTTCTGCCTCAATGTAGAAAACTAGTAATTTAAAAATTTTAAACAAGTGAATATTGTAATAAATGAAAACGAGGACATTTTTGTTACTCTTATAAACCAGATTTAATTTTGGATTAATAAAAAATGATGAATATGATATCCATGGCGTATTTGTATGTTGTAATTATAATAAGTAAAATAATAACAAGTCTTGCTGATTTGTGAATTTTAACAATTACAACGATTTTTATTTCAGATGAACTTATACCGCAATTCAAACAAACAAAAGATGTTTTACTATCAAAAGTCAGTCGTTGGCTTGCTGGGGCAGTTGTTCGCGAAGGCGGGAGAAAAGAACGAGATACCTAAAGTCCGAGTTGTATGATGTCTTATGCATAATCGTAGATCGTATAACCATGTATTATTATTATTATTATTATTATTATTATTATTATTATTATTATTATTATTATTATTTTATAACCACAAATATGTAGAGAAAATACATATTATTCAGTTTATTTACAATACGTATATCATTTTTTACAATTACCCAATAAATATACTGATTATAGTGTTGTACCCTGATAAAATTAAAGTTTGAAAAAAATCTGAAATGTACTAAAAATTCTGAAATTTATGAATTATTAGAGCATTTCAGACCACGGAATTAACGAAAAGCTAGTACTGGCTTTGCACCATCTGCCATGCATTCACAGCCAATACTGGCTTTACACCATCGACCATGCATCGACTGCCAGTACTGGCTTTTGCACCACCGACCAAACACCGGCAGCCAGTACTCACTTTGCACCATCGGCCAAGCATCGACAGCTAGTACTGGCGCAACGTAAATTGGGGTTACACCTCCATTACCGCGCCAACGGTTAAGTACTGTTTGCCAGTACTGGGCCTTTACTGCGCCAATTTCTAATTTGCACCTGGGTACCGTTACAAGCAATAGTGGTCGCTAATGACCTAGATGTTATTGCGACCTTAAATAATAATAATAATAATAATAATAATAACAATAATAATAACAATAACAATAACAATAACAATAACAATAACAATAATAATAATAATAATAGATACGAGTCATTATATTTGCCTCACTATTAAACATTCAAATTTCTGACGGTTGCAAAACACTATTAAGAAATCCCTTTACTATTTTCTATTAAAAGCACTAAAACTTCGCAATTTACCAAAATTAATACTAATATAAGGTTTAATGGGTGCTCCAATCCGACCGAGACTCCCAAGAACGTGCTCTGGCCGCCGTCTTGCCGATTAATCCACCCTAACTGCTTAAGCAGTATGCAATACGCATCTCAAGTTCATAGGCCTTTACAATTAGCAACGAAACAAACAGTTGAAATATGAAAATAAGAAACAAACTCAATTTGATATGTCGGCAGAGATTATGCATACATTGTGGATGGGATTTCGAACTGAGAAGTGAGTTTGACGCAAATGTCCAGTCACGATCTGCCACGACAGCGATGCATATGCTTCTCCCTCCACGTACCTTGTTCCCCGTCCTCTGCCTTTCGCCTACGTCGCACAGTGATACCAAGCGACACACGAAGCATTTACATTATTTTTTCGACTTCGTAGAAATCGTTTCTATTAATATTTTCGGAAATATATAGGCCAAATAAGAATAAACTAAACTAAAAAGAACTTGTCCCATGATGAATTACCTATCTTCAATTGAATTTTTCTTTTGACAATGTTAAGTACATTACAAACATTGAATTCAATATTTCCCTGTAACAATTTTTACAGCGAAAAAATGCTCAAACGGATCAATAGTTGACGTTATATCATGATATATACTTATTCCGAGACCTCAAAATGGGTGCTGTTCAATTTACAGGAACAATTATAAAATGCAATGTCTGAGGGAGGAATGAGTATATGTCGTCTACAATAAAAGGGATTATCTGAATACATGTTGATTAGATTAAGGAATTCGGGAAAAAGCTGATATAAAAATCTCATGCTCAGTGATACTTTACGAGTGTACTAGTATCTCAGGTACTAGGTTTCAATTTCGAAAACATCATAATACTTATTTTCAATTTGTAAACTAAAATTAAGGAAAGACGAAAGAAAAAAAGAAAGACAAGTATAATATTCATAACATCATTGATTCTGGAGGAGAATTATTGCGATCACAGTTCTAATCGATAGTTTTCCGTCGTTTGTCCGATCAATACGAGGCGAATGCCGAAGCTGTGCCTTAAAAAATGGGCCTCGGAAAGAGCGCGATATTTCCTTCCTCATCCTTTCCCTACCTCTCTCCTTACGCACACAAACCCACATATTGCGAGACAAATCCGGTGTTTACAGCATATCCCGGCATATGAGGATACCTCGCTGGGAGAGGTATCTGAAAGTGGAAAACCATACAAGCTGGTACGCCGGTTCTTATGTCCCAGCCGGAGGAACACCGCCATATCACGGGATAAACAAGCATTACACATACGGGACCAATTACCTTAGCAGTTGACGCTCCCGGAAATTCAAAATAATCAATCAGTTACCTCATTATTTACTTCAAAGATGTTTTATACTTTCGGCGACAGGTTTTCATGAACACGCTTTTTTGTCCATGTCTTTGGCCTCGTTTCGGAGTACTGTACGCCGTCACTCCCTTCTCAGGACTTCCGCCAGTGACTGCTTTGGGCAGCACTCGCATTGTTTTCAGCAAACGAGCAAAGCGCTAGGATGGATCCTTATGATGCTAGTATTGGGGTGAAATGGACGAAATGGTGTCTACCCAATCGTCGCCCCTACCATATTCATGGTCGTCATTGCGCTACTAATGCTCTTCTCTACAAAATTATTAAGGTACGTCGCTCGAATAGCGTAGCTTTGGAATGTCACGTTTAGACGCTATGTCAAGGGGCTCTTGTGGCAGAAGGGCCGTCGGAACTCCGTTCAAGTACTGCTTTCTAAGAGTTTTGCTTTACTCGTCATTTGGCTCTGCACTACAAGACACAAATTAAACGTTCCGATACATCTCTTTGAGAATATGTTGTACTGCTTTTTTTATATTTTAGAACTGCTACAATACAAAATCCAACATGCCGGTACTGGACCATTATGAGTGAGTTACTGTCATTTTAAAAACGTGTTTACGGGCGATATTTTATTTTAAAATTACCTAAAATAATCGGGTTATCCTTACTTTATGCAATTATATGCAATTAGTTATTGTATGTAATTATATTCAATTAATTAAGTTGTAATCTGAAGTATTTTCTAGATGCTCTCAGAATTCATCAAGTTTGTTTCCTTATTCGCAAGTCTCATTTACGTTAACACATTTTATATGTAATGGTTCACTTCTTACAAGTTTTGTAGGTGTCCAAGGCATTTTTCTAAACCTCGTGTCAGATGCACAAATTCTTCATGTCACATGACTCCCGTAATAAAATCGATGTCAAGTATTTATACTGGATCTTTCATCTTCGTGTCACACAACCAATGTTATCAACTGAAATCTCTGTTTAAAATGTTGTGCTTTGCTTTAAACGTTTACAATTTGTTGAGGAATGTAAACATTACGTATCTTATAACCTACTGTGGCAAATCAACCTTATATAACATACTACGCTGAATTGTGAAACCGCATTTATTTTGTTCTGTACTTCTTTTAGTAAGAATGAGCTGTGTATCTGCTACATGATTTCTTTTAAATCAAGGTTTGCTGTTTATTCCATGGGCATAATAATAAATCTAACATGAAATTTTAGTTATTTTAAAAGATACAATATCTTATTAATAATATTTTAACGAACCATCTCTTAAATTTGAAATGCATTTTAAATACAATATTGGAATGTTTTGTTATTCAGATGATAGAAGAATAGCATGGACCGTCTGCAGTTCCTGAACTGATGTTTTCTACAGGAAAATCTTTCCATTGGAATGATATTGAAACGTGAATTAACAGAAAAAGATGCTAAGTTTCAAAATAGGCAAATTATTCTAAACAAGTACCAAGATTTTCTCCAAACACTTGTTAAGTAAAGAGTTAATGATTTACCTATCAAAATCAAAGACTGATCTTCACAAGGGAAAATGGTTTTTCAATAGGTGTTTAAATGAGGTGCAAAGTAAAATACATATCAAGAAAACATATCACTGCCAAGAATTCAGATGTCTCATTGTATTTGTCTGAAACATTTTCTATGCAATCTAAATATTTTAATATTTTACTCACCAGTAAAATGTACTGTCTTTTATGTAAGTAGTTTTGTTAGATTTCTTCCAAATAAAAATGCATTTACTTAGTAACTATTTATTTTATTTTTGTAACTTTTTTGATTGTATTATGTAGAGTGTATTGATTTCTAGTCACATTACTTTGAACCTTGCAGAATTATTTTTTTAAACCAATTAATATATAAAACTTCCCCATTCGTGAATTTACTTTCTGGAAATTTATTTATTTAAGGTGTATATACAATACAATACAATCAAAATCATCTTCTTATCACAATACACTGTATATCTTTGCATTGGACATCTAAATTAGTAGGATTATATGCAGCTGTAAAATTTTCTCCTCCTAGATAACAGTATGAAAAGTAATATAAAGACAAAATAAAGAAAAAGGAACAAAATTTAAGGTAAGCTACATGAAGTTGAAAAATCGTGAGAAATTTAGTTCTTTGGCAAATATTCAAGAAAATAAAAATGCATGCTCACTCGAACCATAGTAACACTTTTCAATAACAGATTTCATAATTTTTCCCCTTATATAATGATGTAAACCTATCAGGATTTACATTAAATCATTTTATTTCTCTTTTTAGTTATTTTTTACGTCAATTTGGAAATTTGTTGATTCCCACGTAACACTTACATATTTAGTTAATCGTCCCTCATCTAGCCAATTGAGAGCACGTGCTATTTATTAAAATTGAAGAACACACTAGTTTCCCTCAGTCTTTCTAGTGCTAAGAGCTTTCTTAACTTCAATTGATTTATTGATTGATTTAGTATTCCCGAACGCTCTACTGGGTACCGACACTATTCCCGTACGTATAGTGCGTGTTTTATCGCAGGTGACGCACTTCCTTGTTAGATAGTAAGATTCAGTGTCGGCCTATACGTCAGCTCGCAATGTTCTCCCAGGTATCTCCCACCAGCGGGGCATCACCCGAACCGGGACAAGTTCTAAGCTCCCGAATAATCACCCGACACGTGAGGTAGTGATGGAAGCGTAAGTATAGGTAAAGGGTCAGTATAGGACAAGGAGGAGGAAGGAAAAATTGCTATCTGCCCGTGATCCGATTGGTAAAATACTCCTCCGACATCCTCTTTACCTATATAGATCGGAGAAACCACGGAAAACTACCAATCAAAACACCCTGACGCTAGAATTCCTCTCCGGACAGCGGCTGAATTCGACGTAGCTGTCTAGCTGATGCAGAAAATCCTGCCACCGTGGGAGTGGAACCCTAGAGAACTCCTGGTCGGAGGAGCAGCAGTGACATCAATTGAAACGCTCAGAATAATAATAAATCCCAACCAAAGTTGGTTTTGAGAAAAATGAAAATTTTCGTTCTCGTTCATTTTCACGCCGGACAAATGTTTGAAGGTATAATTTGACGGCTTTGCAATAACCAATTTATTTGATATTTTGGCGTATATCAGATACATACGGCTGAAGTTTACAGTCATGCTTCTAAATCAGGGATGTTCCAACTTACAAGACCTCAATGGCTACAACTAAGACCTTTACGGTTGCGGATCACATTTTCATTAATCGGGCGATACTCACTTGATCCCGCGTTGTTGATCTCAGCAGTTCTGCTCTGAAAGAGGAAGGGAGAATGAACCATGCCTGATATCGGGCCGTACCATCCCACAACGCAGTGACACATTGCAATTACTTTGAATTTCTGAATTTACTAGAACAAAACAAATCTAAACTTCACCTACTTTTACATTGCAAGGAGGGGTGTTGACTCCGATAGGGTACTTGGGCTATGCGCGCATTACTTTCGTGCGACATGCATGCAAGGGATTTTCGGGTCTGCCTAATGACCTTCCGCGAGTCACGATAAATCGCACCGCGGGTCGCATGCGGCCCGCGGTCTCCAGTTGGACAGCACTGTTCTATCTGAATATGCGAGGTCGGTTCGGATCTGCCGTTATTATCCTGAGCGCATCAATTGATTTTTAAGCCACTTTTGCCGATCCTTACCTTCGATTTGATCGATTGTTTTGGTGATTCCGGATACATCGACTAACAGGGTCATTACTTCCGTAAGTGTAATGCATGTTATTCTCAGGCGGTGGAGGTGATTTTTCCCACGCTGTATGGTGACATCCGGCGCCGATCTACCGTCGGCTAGCTTCCCCAACCAGGTATCTCCCACCAGCGGGGCACCGCCCTAGCCGGAACATCTCTAAGCTCCTGACCGGTCTCCCGGCATGTGTGCTTGTGTAGTGCGTGTTAGTGTAGGTGTGTAAGAAGAAAGGATTGGAAAAGGAAGAGGTAGGAAAGGTCGCGCGCGGTCCGTGTCCCGTTTGGTAGGGTAGTTCTCTGACATTCGCCTGGTGTTTATCGGAGAAACCACGGAAAACTTCCGATCAGAGCCGGCCGTTAGAATTCTCCTCCAGACAGCGACTGAATTCGACCTAGCTGACAAGCTAGTATCGAAAATCCTGCCACCGTCGGGACTCAAACCTAGGACCTCCCGGTCAGAGGGACTGCAGTGACATCAGTTGTTGCTCTGAGCCATCTCTCCCGGTCTTACCTTCGCCATGAGCTTCTCCCTCGTCCTCGCGCGCGTCGTCCTGGGACCCGTCCGCGCGCTGCTGCTCGTGCAAGCGCCGGACTCTCTCCGCCACGAAGGTCACCCGCATGTGCAGCCCTCGCAGGGCGAGCTGCAGCGGGCGCGCGCTCGCCTTGACGAGCTTCTCGAGCGCTGCCGTGAAGTCTCGAGAGGCGCTCGGGTGAACGTACTGTCCGGGACTGAGTTCTCCGACCGCGGGACGGAAGGGACCTAGGCCTCTTCCCAGAAACGGAGCGGTGGTGGGGAGGACATCCCGGCCGTCAACGTACTACTAGCCGCACGAAAAACATTTTTTTATTTCACGATCGAGGACGTTTTTCTTGCATGATTATTTTAGTATCTAACTTAACTTATTCAGAATCTGATGATGATGATCTGCAGGCTTCACTCTCTGATGAATCACTGTCGGAGTCTAAATTAATTATTTCGTCAATGATGTCCGGTACAATACTATCTTTTTCCCAATAATCACTTTCTATTTTTTCCACGTGCCTGCAACATCCTTGCCAGTCCTGCACGGTGACCTCTTGTATTGCAGTTTCAATGTTTTCTTGCAACTTTGTAACTGACATATCACCTGTTACATTACGCTCC
The DNA here is from genome assembly GCA_038098605.1 of Gryllus longicercus. Taxonomy (NCBI): domain Eukaryota; kingdom Metazoa; phylum Arthropoda; class Insecta; order Orthoptera; family Gryllidae; genus Gryllus; species Gryllus longicercus. The sequence continues at coordinate 2,971,882 of JAZDUA010000175.1, read as the reverse complement.
CTAAATATCTGCTTTACTTTCGCCCAAGCAAGTTCAATTGGGTTCATCTCACACATGTAGGGAAGGAGTCGTACAACTGTATGTCCGTGTGCTGCTAGCAACTCATCGATCTTGTACTGCTTAGCCCGTGGTTTGAGAGGTACAATTAATCGGTACAACTCAGTCTTACGCATAGTTTCTTCACAATGCACTCCCTTTCTTTGAAGTCATACAATCATGTCAGCTTTTCTTGAGTATGCGGACGGCGTTTTGTTGACTTCCATACTATGGTATGGAGCATTGTCAAGGATTCCATTTCTCAAAATTAATGCCATTCATTTGGCCGTGGGAGTCTCCCACAGTACTACTAGCTCGAAAGATTAGACACTGTCGCAAAGAAATCCATTTTCTCCCCCTGCGTGAACAATTATTAGTCTACTTGTTGCATTTCCCATCACTTGGACACCACAAACGTTATCAATCTGCCAGCACTTTTGAAATTTAAGCGTGTTATCAACCCATCTCTCATCCACATAGATGATATCTCGGTTCTCTTCTCGAAATTGTTTCAATTGAACAATGTATCTGGATCTCCAATCCACTATGTCCGGTCTCTCTATCAGCACCCGCCGCTTTGATTGGCACCTTTTCCATTTAAAACCCATTGATTTCATAACCCGCAATAAAGATTTTGGGCCCCAAGGAAATTTAATTTTGCCCTTAATAATTGGAAGAAGCTTTAGCACCGTCGGCACTACCTTTTCTCCCATGTAGAAATCCAGAATCGTATTTCTAATGACACACCGGTCAAAACTATCTACATGGACAGAATTGCTACGTGACCTATTTCAGCTTCTAATTGCTCGTGACCCGTGACTTCAGCTTCCAATTTGGGCTATTCTCATTCCTCTTTTTATTTTCTTTCCGAATGGCTTTGATGGTGGTGAGTCGAACTCCTGTGTATTCGGAGGCTCTTTCACTCGCTTTCATTAAAGGTAAATGTAAACATTTATCTTCTTTCTCCTTATCACATATTTCAATCACACGGGCAAGGATTTCGCGAACCTCGCTGTGTATAGTAGAATTAGTAACTCTCTTTGCCATGATGAGAAACTAATGGTTTTCACATGTTAACACTCTGGTCCTGCCACAAGCGAACTAGCCGCTCCGATGTTCTTGGAACGGTTGCGATTATGTCACGTGACATTGTGGGTGCAGCAAAAGCCATCCCCTCCTACCCTGCCGCTCGCCCCGCGCGGAAACTAGGACCCCTCTCCGGCGGTCGGAAAACTGGGACCAAGACAGTAGCCGACGCTGCCAACATATCCGAAGTATTCGACGATACTGCTGCTGCTGCTGCTGCAGCTACTGCTACTGCTGCAGCTACTGCTACTGCTGCAGCTACTGCTACTGCTGCAGCTACTGCTACTGCTGCAGCTACTGCTACTGCTGCAGCTACTGCTACTGCTGCAGCTACTGCTACTGCTGCAGCTACTGCTACTGCTGCAGCTACTGCTACTGCTGCAGCTACTGCTACTGCTGCAGCTACTGCTACTGCTGCAGCTACTGCTACTGCTGCAGCTACTGCTACTGCTGCAGCTACTGCTACTGCTGCAGCTACTGCTACTGCTGCAGCTACTGCTACTGCTGCAGCTACTGCTACTGCTGCAGCTACTGCTACTGCCGCAGCTACTGCTACTGCCGCAGCTACTGCTACTGCCGCAGCTACTGCTACTGTTGCAGCTACTGCTACTGTTGCAGCTACTGCTACTGTTGCAGCTACTGCTACTGTTGCAGCTACTGCTACTGCTGCAGCTACTGCTACTGCTGCAGCTACTGCTACTGCTGCAGCTACTGCTACTGCTGCAGCTACTGCTACTGCTGCAGCTACTGCTACTGCTGCAGCTACTGCTACTGCTGCAGCTACTGCTACTGCTGCAGCTACTGCTACTGCTGCAGCTACTGCTACTGCTGCAGCTACTGCTACTGCTGCAGCTACTGCTACTGCTGCAGCTACTGCTGCAGCTACTGCTGCAGCTACTGCTGCAGCTACTACTGCAGCTACTGCTGCAGCTACTACTGCAGCTACTACTGCAGCTACTACTGCAGCTACTACTGCAGCTACTGCTGCAGCTACTGCTACTGCTGCAGCTACTGCTGCAGCTACTGCTACTGCTGCAGCTACTGCTGCAGCTACTGCTACTGCTGCAGCTACTGCTACTGCTACTGCTGCAGCTACTGCTACTGCTACTGCTGCAGCTACTGCTACTGCTGCAGCTACTGCTGCAGCTACTGCTACTGCTGCAGCTACTGCTACTGCTGCAGCTACTGCTACAGCTACTGCTACTGCTACTGCTGCAGCTACTGCTACTGCTGCAGCTACTGCTACTGCTGAAGCTACTGCTACTGCTGCTGCTACTGCGACTGCTGCTACTGCGACTGCTGCTGCTACTGCCACCGCTGTCAATGCTGTTTATGCTGACGCTGTTACTGCTGACCTCGGAACTAGTGGACGTCCGAGTCGAAGAGTTCCCCATTGCGTTGGTCGCGAACCTGAACAGCACAATTCCTAAATGTTAGAGAGCGAGAATTAAGTATTTCTGAACAAGTCAACTACCGAGGTCACTAGACACGTAAGTATAGTTCATGCTTATCTGGGAAGCAGTGGTGACATCTGGGAAGTAGTAGCTGTCCGCTCGAAGTAGATCCGGCGCCGATCTATACATCTAATTGTGAAGTTTTCTTCCAGGTTTCTCCCTGCAAGTGACTACGCTTCACCTAGGACAAGCTCTAAGCTCCCGGATGGTTTCCCAATGTGTGTGGTGGTTTAGTGCAGGTAATTGTGGGTGCTTGTATGGAAATCGAGAGGAGGGAAAAGTATAAGGAAGGAGAGATCGCGCGTGGTCCATATGATACAGTATCGAATAAATCGATGTAAGATTGCTATACTTTATAAAAGTAATGAAATCATAATAAATTAACGCAGAAGGAAATAAATGAACGAAAATATACTATTTTCTTTTCATAACTGTCAATGTTTAAAAAAATAAAATGTGTACAGAACTTTTTTTAGAGAAACGATAAAGTTTTTTTCAACCACACATTTCCCCGGTTTATCTGAAATTATTTTTCTATTAATCCCACTTTTCTGTAAGATTTGGCACGAGTACCGTCAACAAAATTATGCTTTGATCTTGGATTTTATTCAAGATTAACCTTACGCAAGGTAAATTTTAGCTTTCTCTTCAACTAGTAACTCTACACTTAAAAATTCGAAGAGCAAGAGTTGTTTCCTTGAATTAGTTTTAGAAAATTTACTTTCAAAAACGTTAAGTGTACCGTAACGTGATTGGGTCCCTTACTTTCTATTACTACATTCGTGTTGCACTGCTACGGTTTATCTGAAACAGTTTTTATATTAACTCTCCTTTTATTTAAGAACTGAATTGATTTGTTTTATTTACGTGGCGAGACTCAGGCCATGAGGTCTGCTCTTCCGCTTGACCACGCAAATTTCGGTAAGCAGCTTTCACCAACTAGCGGAGAAAGGTATTTCTTAGGCAATAAAACATGCGATTTGAATTTAGCTCAGAGGCATCATTTAGTCTTGATCTTTGACATGCAGTAATTCTACTAAACATGGGACAGATGGCTTTACTTCCCCTCCGAAGGAAGGCGTACAAGGATTATTTTCAGCCTTAAAAATCCACGCCCTTGAAAAGCCTCGATCGGGTTTGAACCCGCGCACTTGGGTATAATAGTCTGATAAACTAATCGTTACGCCATCGCCACAGTAATTAAAACTAATTGTCTGTGCACACACAGAAAGGATAAACCACTGATCATATTACCTTTGATTTTTTTCCCTTACGTTCTATTAAGGTCCCTTCACTCGTCGACAGCACGGCGCGCGTCCAAACGCCGCGGCGCGCCGCGACTCGTAGCAGAGCGTTGGTTTGAAAGGTCGTGCCATGGGTTCGCGCCGCTGCGGCGTTCGGCGGCGGACCCTCGCCACGAGAAGCGCAGGAGGGCGTACGCGCCACCGCTAGCAGAACACAGCTTTAAATGATGGAATTCGCACTGCGCCGCCGGTCGCGGAGTTTTACCTGCCGCGGTTGCTATGTTCGTCGTCGCCGGAGGATCGGTTAAACCTACTCCTGCAGAACCCACCCCTTCCATGGCGTGCGGCGGGGACGTGCAACGGTGGCGGCGTGTGAAGAGCCCTGCCGTTTATGCAAGTGCGCCGCTGTGCTGACGTGTGAAGGAGCCCTTAGATTCGTATCGCACCACCAAGGTGTCAGGCATGGCCGAGAGGGGGGGGGGAGACTCACGAGGCTTTGCAAGTGCTGGGGGATCTCGCTGACCAGAGAGTGGCCGCAGTATCGCCTTTCGGACAAAGGAAGCACAGCCCCTGGCCATATTAATATAACCATTGCATTTCATACATTTCTGCATTCTGAAATTTCCTGGTAATGTCTGCGACTGATTTACTAGAATCGAACCTTTTGAGGAATTCTACGTTTAGATTTAGATTTATTTAGTCAAAAAAACAGTAAAAACTGTATGTGACGTATGGGGGAGAAGATATCTGTGCACGATCTCTCGAGTTCCAGAATCTCTTCCCGTCATTTTAACTATAAGTAGTTGAAAGATGAGTAAAACTAAACTAAATAAATAAATAAAAATAAATTAAAAAAATAGCAAGATTATCAATGTTTTAAAAAATAGACATTTTCGTTTCAGAGTTATGGAAAACATTTGCATCGGTAAGTGAATTACAAGTATGATTTTTCTGCATTGCTAACGAAATAGTGAGTCGCCCTTACATCTTCTCCTACCATTACAAGCAAAAGGAGAGTTCAACAGAACGTGCGCATAGTGAAGCTACATGCCTGTAAAAATATCCCCCAAACAACTTTCCTTGAATTGACTGTTTAAGATGATCTAAAATGGAACTCCCATATCACAGATCTTAACAACTCGCTTACCAAGTCATGTTACGTCATATACATCCCGAAGTCAAATTCTAACTTAGATACACTGCGAATGGTGTAATTTGCGAATGTTGCATTATTGAAACTAATATTTCGCTCAATTTCACCCCGCGACACGTTAACTATATACAATATAATTCGAGTCTTGCCTTCAAAAAGTGACGGACGAACCAGTTCACACAGATGACAATTTGATCATCATTTAACTATCGTTTAAAATGATCTGAAATTATTCAAATGATAGTTTCGTGTTGTTTTTTAATGTTCTCATTATTTGAATGTAACATTTTAAAAGCGTTTTAAAGCGCTTCTTATTATTGACCAGCTTATAGAAATATAAAGATGTGGAAGTATGAAAATAACATAATACCATAATGATACTTTCTCAAGAAAAATACCCTCAAGAATTTCAAACAACGACATATATATATATATATATATATATATATATATATATATATATATATATATATATATTATATATAATAAAAAGGCTACAATGATTGTAATACACACTTAATATTAATAATACAATACACATTACGTGTATGTGTAAGATTACAATTTTCGCTTGATAAGAGTGTATAGGATAGTTCATCAAAACCGAAGTCAAGGGCTGAAGTAAAGAATACAGCACATCTAAGCACAAGCATCAAATGACGGACGTTAAAGTGCGCCCAGCCATGTGCAGCACGGACGCATATGGGCCGCAGCACGCTAGCGCGCTTTAGTGTCATCCGTCGCGTAAACTCGAAGGACGTCAGCCTCTAGAATTCGCACTTTGTTCCTGGCGGATGTTGCTGCTTTTTAGGCACACACGGCGTGCAAGAAACGTGGAATACTAGCGACGACTAGCAAAATATTGAGGGCTACGATGAACAAGTGGAATACGTTTCCCATTCATAAAATGATTAGATTCGTCATTGAAAGGTTAATTGAGTGCAAATACAAGCCTTTCCTCTGGCGATGTAACACACCTCACATTGATACCTTGCCCTGTAATGTCATAGAATATAATTACGTAATTTCGAGGGCTATTCTCTGAACCATGTCTCGGAGATTTGGGAAAATATATAAATTCTCACGATCGTTGCATAATTTCTGAAAGATGGTGTAAAATGTCTTTTGTAAGTTTCATTCCAATGTAAGCTAATTTATTAGTCCATGGCATCCGTATTTGCTAGTTGAAGGCCACGGAACCACACGGGACATTTGATGTCCGTTGCGCGGCACCGCTCATGCCTTGTGGGGCCTGTCGACTAATGGACGTGAAGTTGTCAAATTGACGGATGTGAACAACGCTCGCTTTGGGACACACGTGTGTCGCTGCACTGAAGGGACTGGTTTAAACCAGTCCTCCGCGCTGCTCGGAAGAGTAGGAAATTCACGGTGGAGGGGCGAGGGGTAGTCAGAGGCTTTTGGGGTTGACTATCTATGGGCATTACATGCTAAACAATTTTAAGCAAGGCCTGGATGATTTAAATCAATTTTAAAAACTGAACACTAAACTAATTGTAATGCTTCGTGATTGTTAAAGTTCTCCGTTATATTTCTCGTCATAGTATGTTCTTGTGACACTACTATTCGGGCGAAGTGAAAATTGAATATCTATAATTTTGCAATTTATTTATTTGTATTTTATTATTTATTTTTATTTCTATTTCTATTTATTAATTCATTTCTATATTTTTTAAATTTATTATTTATTTATTAATGAATGCATTTATTTTGTAAAGGTCAAGGTAGCTGTGAAAATGGTTAGTAAAGTTCCTGCCTAACAATTACTTTCTCGTGCTCTGATTATTTTTTTTTTTGTGTTTTATTATTGAATATGTGTTACGATAATGAGAATAAATGTGATTCTTTACACCAGCTGCAGAGATGGGTGTCGGTCCATGATTAGGTGAATTCAAAACCATGGTTTCGTTGCGACCGGGTTTACGTGTACCGTGTGTAAGTGGATTTTAAGTTGGATAAGTGGAAGGAGTTGTGTGATAGCTTTGAGTGGACGTTTAATAAGAAATATCTTTCATACGCTTAAGCGTTGAGTGAAATTTGAATTTATTCGCGAGTAGCAATATGAAGATGAAATATTCTTGCTTTTTCTTGAGACCCTCTCCAAATTATAGTTAACATGAAGAAATTGCACTTTTGTAAGTTTTATTCATTTATTTCAGAGCGCGCACCGCTCCTTCTTCTCATACTTCTCCCCCCTTCTGTCCCCTCCTTTCCCCTGAACTCATCCCCCGCTCTTCTCTAGGGCGTTTCTCCACTTTAACCAAAATAGATATAAATTAAATTCTCTCTTCTCTTAATATAAGTTAACAATATCAGGTGACGTTTCGTTTTGTTCAAATTTTCATCCCTTACGACAGTCGCTACTTTATACAGAAATTCAAATTGTAGGTAATAAAGTAATCAACCTTACAACCCACATGCAAGTTTATGTCAAAAGATGAAAGGCCATCAGATTGAAGAAAACTAAGAATTAATTGTATGGGAAGCTGAGCAGAATATGTTTACTTACAGTGCAGTGTAAGTTAATAAAACTTTGCTGATCTAAAGTGTGGCGAAACCGATTTCGTCATTCAAAATTTCATAAGGCTGAGGGGCAGTTGGGAGAATGTAAACAGATTCAGCTGTAGCCCGGAGTTCGACTGGGGATGTAAACACTGCGTCGCACGTGCAACTTCACTTATCGCGGGAGGCCATTACCGCCTCCTCCCCATTAAGCAGGCCGTTTGGAGGACTGCCGTTGACAGACACTGTGCAAGTGTTCACAGCCGGCTGCAGATTTCGAGACCACCCACTTTCGGGGGAGCCCAGAGCAATACTTCCGTCATCGAACGCGCCCCCCTACGCAAGCAAGGGCCAGAGTCTAGAAGGTTCGAGAACAACCCTGCATGCTCGCAGCCTGCACAAAGAGTGGAAATTTCCTTCGCTTCTCACGCTGCGATTGGGTTAAAATATTTCACTACGCAACAACTTCTGACCAATAGCGACACTGCTATCAAAGGGAACTAGGACACATAAGAAATTGGGGTGGGGGAAAGAGTTAACTTGGAGCGATTTCGACGGAGAGAACGGCAGAAGGGATTTGATTTCTAGACGGAACAGTCGGGGCAGAAGTTTCTCTTGGGGGGAATATTATTCGGTTAGAGGCAAGTTCACCTCTACCGGACTTCAATTTTTTTCGACGCAGAAATTATCAGATTTGATCTGAGTTTTGGGCTGACGGGAGTCGGGAGAGAATTACTTCACTGGGAGGAAATTATTTGTCGAGGAGAGGCCAGTTTGTCTCTGAAAAGCTTAGAAAGATTTCGGAAGGGGCGAGAGCTACTAGCTGACAACAATTGAGAAAATTAATTCTCTGGGGTGGGATTTGTTCGTCGGGGAGAGGCAAGTAGACCTCTGTGGCGTTGAAAAAGGGGTAGAGAAAAAATATTTCTCTGGGGTGGGAATTATTTGTCGCTAGACTTTCCGAAGTTATGTTATAAAAATTAAAGAGACATTAGGCTGATTACTACGTTCCGGAGATAGAGATCGCCCGACTTCTACCAGTTTCTACCAGTATCAAGCAGTATCAACCAGTATCAACCAGTTCTGCCAGAATCTTCTAGACGTCGCTGCAAGAATCTTCAAGAACTTCCAGTCGCCCAGACATCGCTGCCAGTTCGCCCAGACGCCGCTGCCAGTGGTGGCGTGGTAACCCGAGGGTCGCCCAGCTGACGCACGCGCCGAGAGGGTGCGAGTGGACTGCCGCGGTCGCGTCCTTGTCCCAAGGCCGCCGCCCCCCTTCCAGACGCCAGAGGGTCCGCCCGGGCCTACAAAGAATTCTACAGGGCTGAATAACCTGAGGGTCATTCAACTCCAAGACTTATGTAATGCAGTGTCGCGCTTGGGCACGTTAAATTCTCATCCTGTAACTCATGTAAATATTAGTTGTAATAAGTTGACCTTCTTCCTAGTCATAAGTCTTTTTTTTATAATTACTAACATGCCTAATTTTCTTTTCTCTTTAATTTTCCTTTTCAATTGTTAGTGTAAAAATCGTAATTTCCCTGGTGCAATTTTGTTTATTTTTTGCTCAGGAATAAAGTGAATCATTTTACCAGTGAACAAGTGTTTATTTTTGTTGTGTTTCTCTTGTACTGTGTAACAGTTCCTTCCATCACCGATCTGAGCTAGCGGCAGGGTCGCTAATCGATTCCACAGGTAATCGGTAGTGTTACAAAAGAGACACACAACGACAACGGCGATAAAATAACAAGAAGTTTTTGAAACAATTCTTGTTTCTAACTTATCGTATGGTATGGATGTTTTGAAATATTACTTTGTCTCACACCCAAACTAAACAGGGAAACAGGAAAAACAATATTTTGCGTCGCAACAAGACATCACGATTCCATATTCTCAATTTTATTGAGTATTCTACTCTATTATATATTTTTATAACTTAAAATTTTTTCTAAATTTTCACACCAAGTTTGCAACGTACGATAGCGATACTTGATTTATTGAAAGACGGCACACTAAAATTAGTCATCCTATCGCGACACTTCGCGGGTTTTTTTTTTTACCAGAGCACCCAAAGCGACAGCTGTGTCACATTCCAGGCTTTGGAAGTTTTCTTACTCACAAACGATCGGAAGTAAGAACTGTCATTTCGCATGTGTGACACAAAACTGTGCTGCAGCCGTGGTGTCATCTCCATGCTACTCGCGGCATTAAGGCAAAGAGAAGGGTTAGGCAAACCGCGTGCTCAACATTTTCCTAATATCCAAATTTAAAAGCGGTACTTTCAAATGAACTTTTTCCTTTAATTTTTTATTTACCCATTCTAGGATGTTAGGGATACTCCCAGAACTATTCCCGCTTCATTTACCTTCTGAAATGTCAAAATTCTACAGATTCATTAGCACTTGCTTAGAAGGTCGTTAAAGCCCTTGCAACGATCTCCCACAGAGTTCAATTTACCATCGTTCAAGGACGTCCACACTCATGAGCTTCAAACCAATCCCGAACGGCACAAACCTATAAACTTCTTTTGGCAATTAACGCAACATATGTTCTTGTATCAGTCGTCAAAATGCGCCTTTGAATTTGAAACATTCACTCCCTAAATTACACACACACACAAAATCCGAAGCATTAGCAAGGCAACAAACCTTTCTAGCCTGCTATGCCACGCTGAAATCATTCACTCCCGAAAACAATACACCAACCCAAAAACAAATTATTTTCGAATTATTGGTAAAGGCCGATTCAAACCTCTCTGCAGCAGCCAGCTTCGCCGCGCCGCCACCGCCGCCGCAGCCGCGGGCGCTTGCACAGCAACCGGAGACCGGCGCTGCCCAGAACCCAGCAAAACTAGCCGGAAGGGGGGAGGTTCCCCAAGTGAAGGTCTGCAACGGTTTGGTTGGCTCGCTAGGGTCAACGAGAAACTAATATACACTTAGACAGTACATATTAGTTGTAGTCATGATGCAAGATTTTTGCGTCATGGTGACAGTGGTAATATATCTTTTGATTTAATTAGGCTATCTTAAAAAATAAAGTTTACTACCTCTTGTTTTATGATACACATATTAAGATATATTAGGTGCATTATTTATAAACTGGAAAATTTTGCAAGTGACTCCGTACGCACACTGTTTTACAGGGTTCACGGTAAGGAGCATTGGTATAACCTTATTTAATCTATGATCTGCTTTAGGTAAAATGTTTCTCAGACATACGACGGTTTATAATTATGTAATTTATTGATTAAAACATTTATTGAAAATATGTATTATTAATAGTAATAATACATTAATATATGTTAAATTATAACAATGAACATTTTTATCAGTTTTGCTAATATTTTCATTACATATGTAGAAATAAATTGAAGAGGGAATTACTAAATTAATCATACATTACTGAAAGAAGTATACTACTTTAAATTGCCTTTATTTGGCTTGTATTTATTTCACCTAAATAGTTATAGTTAAATAAAATGCATAGAAAGTGTCAGTGTGCACATATTAAAAAAAATATATTTGTGTTAATGTGAGCTAGGTTTAGTAAAAATCCAAAGTCTTGAAAAGTACGTTTTTTATAGCTTTTCGTTTTTGCCAACTTAGATTTGAAGAGACGAGAAGAGAGAGAGAGAGAGAGAGAGAGAGAGAGACAGACAGACAGACAGACAGAGAGACAGAGAGAGAGACAGACAGAGAGTCAGAGAGAGAGTCAGAGAGACAGAGAGAGACAGAGAGAGAGACAGACAGAGTCAGAGAGAGACAGACAGAGAGAGACAGAGAGAGAGAGAGACCTTAAAAAAATATAAACATTACGTAGGACAATACTATGACCCCCCTTCCCTTCCCCTAAGTAACTCAGCGTAAAGCTGCCTCCCTTTTTCAGCGTTTCGTAATTTATGAATATCTTCAATTCTGTAAATGTAGGAAAACGCAGAAATTAAAAAAAAATTGCAACTTTCAAATATTCAATTTTTTAAGGAAACTGAGACCTGCAACATTTCCTGTAGCGTCTTTACGGTATGCCAAGACAATGTTTAAAAAATATTGAACACTCTGAGAAAATTTTGAAATATTCTTGAGGTTTCATCAAAAGTACCCACAGAAATTAAAACATTGGTTTCCAAATAAGAGCCCACGACGGGTAGATTTTGGTGAAAATCCTACTTACGGTTTAACCACTAGCGTTGTCCATAGACGTTTTGGGGTAATCCAATTTTCAAAACAACGTGGATTCGAGTACAAAACGTGATGGAGGAAGTTTTTTTACTTCAAAAAAACAATTTACATTGTCGATAGCAGGGATATACAAAAATATTTTTTCTGGAATTTCTTTCTACAATATTTTGTAACTTTCTAAATACAATCTATGTAATTTGCAAGAAAGGTGAAAGTGAAATTAAAACACGTAGTTTTTGTAAAATATCAAATTAAACTTCAAAACGTAAAATTGAAAAATTTGAACTGAAGTTATGAAACACTCATTTCAGATTTTTAACGTCCTTTTTCAATTTCATCATTTCTTCTATTTGGATACTCTAATTCTTAACGATTTTTACAATTACTTTAAACTTATCATTTACACTGATGACAGCAAAGTCATCAAATTCCGTGTCTTAATATAAGTTGACAAAGATGGCCTCCATTCTTTATTTCTTGAATGTCATTTCCAAAATTCACACTTATCATAGGAAATATCACGAATGCTTCGGAAATTGTCGATAAATCGCCGGTTTGTGAAGCGAGGGGGGGGATTTACTTGAGAATCTCCATATTATTACTTAAGTAGGACTATTCCACGAAACATAAACAGAATTCCAGGAAGCGCCTTATATTGAAAATTATTAAAAGCATGAAAGAGGTAATGCTATAATACATACGCGGATAAAAAATAATTGAGTGATTGATACGTACCGCTTCATAAGATAAATCTCATCGTATTATCAATAGGAAGAAGCCGCCAGAAAAATGTAACAGAAAAAACGATTTTTTTTAGAGTCACCCTTACATACCTGTTGGTTTTTCATTTCACGAGTGGAATAGTCTACTTAATGTTCTGAAATTCCAATCTGGAGAGTGCTGCAAAACAATTATGGCCTAAATGCAATCGGGTTTCTATATTTAAACACTTGAAAAGTGGAACTTAAAATGATTGAATGTGCACATAAACTTAAGTTATAAGTTGAAAAAAAAACTTTGCAAGTAGATACCGGTAATGAATTTGTTAGCATCCAAGACACATGACATTTCGATAAAATTACTAAATTCAAATATAACACTTCTTTCCACAAATATTTATTACAATAAAAGAATAAGTAAAAACACAAGAAAAATACTAAGACGATTCAATATTAATAATTTATAATTTTACTAAATGTAACATTTTCCATTTACAAACCATCTACAAAAATTTTGCCTTATAAAATTTAGAATACAAATTACAATACATTATAAATTACGTTAAATTACAAACTGTTCATATAAATATCAATAGAACTATCTCGCTAACTTTTCCTTGCACACTTTAAACCGAATTTGTAACACTCATTAGTAAAAAGAACATGGGAATAAAATTAGTGCTTCTTCCAACAAACAATATTGAAAGATGCATCAATTCAGAATTAATTTGAGTGTGTCGCACACATTTGTATTACATTTAATATACGAGATAATTATTTTCAATATATTCTATGACAATGGATTTGTTTTGAGAATTTAATTTTTTTATTGATATAAATTTGTTCTGTAACATTTCAGATAAATCTACAGATAATTTTGTGATGTATTAATTGAATTACTTTTATGATTGAAAGGGTTGACATTTGTTGAATCGAAGATGGTCCCACCAAATAGTAACACAGAGGAGAACATATACGCTTTGACAGTTTTGGCAAATGGAATGAAAGCTACGCCTCAGAATAGAAGACATTACTAAAAGTAAAAAAGACTTGTCACAAATCTCAAAGTATACTGACGTCATGTCATATGTTCCATGTCCAAAACTATACGGACATTCGTGTAGGCCAAGGTGTGGAAAGAGATAGACTGTCCTACCTGGGAGCCCTTCGTGCAGTATTGTGCATAATAACTACACAGATGGGAAAATTGTACATACAGCAGAAAAATAAAATATTTACAGGTTAAAAATTAACTGGAAGATGGCAGCTTCAAGTGGAGACTAGATGTCGCCACCACTCTCACCACCGACGCCGTGGTCATCACCACCATTGTTGTGGTCGTCATCTCCAGCAGAATGAATAGAAGAATTGTGAGCAGCAGGCCGAGTATTAGAGGCATCATCTTCCTCGTCATCAAGAGTAACAACAGGTGAATCACCAGTAGGATATGCTACATCATCAAGAATAGACATGTGTGGAGGAGCAGAACAAGTAGGTGGAATAAGCAGAGCATGAACAAGATTAGGATGAGAACTAGCCATATAACTGTTAGTACTAGGTGGAGCTGGAGCTGGAGCACGAGCCGCTGGAGCACGAGCCGCTGGAGCACGAGCCGCTGGAGCACGAGCCGCTGGAGCACGAGCCGCTGGAGCACGAGCCGCTGGAGCACGAGCCGCTGGAGCAGGAGGAGCTGGAGCACGAGCCGCTGGAGCACGAGCCGCTGGAGCACGAGCCGCTGGAGCACGAGCCGCTGGAGCACGAGCCGCTGGAGCACGAGCCGCTGGAGCACGAGCCGCTGGAGCACGAGCCGCTGGAGCACGAGCCGCTGGAGCACGAGCCGCTGGAGCACGAGCCGCTGGAGCACGAGCAGCTGGAGCACGAGCAGCTGGAGCACGAGCAGCTGGAGCACGAGCAGCTGGAGCACGAGCAGCTGGAGCACGAGCAGCTGGAGCACGAGCAGCTGGAGCACGAGCAGCTGGAGCACGAGCAGCTGGAGCACGAGCAGCTGGAGCACGAGCAGCTGGAGCACGAGCAGCTGGAGCACGAGCAGCTGGAGCACGAGCAGCTGGAGCACGAGCAGCTGGAGCACGAGCAGCTGGAGCACGAGCAGCTGGAGCACGAGGAGCGGGAGCACGAGCAGCGGGAGCAGGAGGAGCGGGAGCAGGAGCAGGAGGAGCGGGAGCACGAGCAGCGGGAGCAGGAGGAGCGGGAGCAGGAGGAGCGGGAGCAGGAGGAGCGGGAGCAGGAGGAGCGGGAGCAGGAGGAGCGGGAGCAGGAGGAGCGGGAGCAGGAGGAGCGGGAGCAGGAGGAGCGGGAGCAGGAAGAGCGGGAGCAGGAAGAGCTGGAGCAGGAAGAGCTGGAGCAGGAAGAGCTGGAGCAGGAAGAGCTGGAACAGGAGGAGCTGGAGCAGGAGGAGCTGGAGCAGGAGGAGCTGGAGCAGGAGGAGCTGGAGCAGGAGGAGCTGGAGCAGGAGGAGCTGGAGCAGGAGGAGCTGGAGCAGGAGGAGCTGGAGCAGGAGGAGCTGGAGCAGGAGGAGCTGGAGCAGGAGGAGCTGGAGCAGGAGGAGCTGGAGCAGGAGGAGCTGGAGCAGGAGGAGCTGGAGCAGGAGGAGCTGGAGCAGGAGGAGCTGGAGCAGGAGGAGCTGGAGCAGGAGGAGCTGGAGCAGGAGGAGCTGGAGCAGGAGGAGCTGGAGCAGGAGGAGCTGGAGCAGGAGGAGCTGGAGCAGGAGGAGCTGGAGCAGGAGGAGCTGGAGCAGGAGGAGCTGGAGCAGGAGGAGCTGGAGCAGGAGGAGCTGGAGCAGGAGGAGCTGGAGCAGGAGGAGCTGGAGCAGGAGGAGCTGGAGCAGGAGGAGCTGGAGCAGGAGGAGCTGGAGCAGGAGGAGCTGGAGCAGGAGGAGCTGGAGCAGGAGGAGCTGGAGCAGGAGGAGCTGGAGCAGGAGGAGCTGGAGCAGGAGGAGCTGGAGCAGGAGGAGCTGGAGCAGGAGGAGCTGGAGCAGGAGGAGCTGGAGCAGGAGGAGCTGGAGCAGGAGGAGCTGGAGCAGGAGGAGCTGGAGCAGGAGGAGCTGGAGCAGGAGGAGCTGGAGCAGGAGGAGCTGGAGCAGGAGGAGCTGGAGCAGGAGGAGCTGGAGCAGGAGGAGCTGGAGCAGGAGGAGCTGGAGCAGGAGGAGCTGGAGCAGGAGGAGCTGGAGCAGGAGGAGCTGGAGCAGGAGGAGCTGGAGCAGGAGGAGCTGGAGCAGGAGGAGCTGGAGCAGGAGGAGCTGGAGCAGGAGGAGCTGGAGCAGGAGGAGCTGGAGCAGGAGGAGCTGGAGCAGGAGGAGCTGGAGCAGGAGGAGCTGGAGCAGGAGGAGCTGGAGCAGGAGGAGCTGGAGCAGGAGGAGCTGGAGCAGGAGGAGCTGGAGCAGGAGGAGCTGGAGCAGGAGGAGCTGGAGCAGGAGGAGCTGGAGCAGGAGGAGCTGGAGCAGGAGGAGCTGGAGCAGGAGGAGCTGGAGCAGGAGGAGCTGGAGCAGGAGGAGCTGGAGCAGGAGGAGCTGGAGCAGGAGGAGCTGGAGCAGGAGGAGCTGGAGCAGGAGGAGCTGGAGCAGGAGGAGCTGGAGCAGGAGGAGCTGGAGCAGGAGGAGCTGGAGCAGGAGGAGCTGGAGCAGAAGGAGCTGGAGCAGGAGGAGCTGGAGCAGGAGGAGCTGGAGCAGGAGGAGCTGGAGCAGGAGGAGCTGGAGCAGGAGGAGCTGGAGCAGGAGGAGCTGGAGCAGGAGGAGCTGGAGCAGGAGGAGCTGGAGCAGGAGGAGCTGGAGCAGGAGGAGCTGGAGCAGGAGCAGGAGCTACATCAAGAGGTTCAACATCAGAGCCAGCAGGAGACGCCCGATCAATAACCAAAGGCTGAAGAAAAACAGGAGCAGAAAGCCGGGATGGAGGAGCAGTGTGAGTAGGAGAAACTTGATAACACGGTCGAGAAGGGAGAGTGATAGCAGCAAGACGAGTAGATAGAGAGTGAGTGGCAGGAGGGTGAAGTGGAGGGTCAACGAAATGATCAGGAGAAAATTGCGGAATCGGAACCACGAGATATAACGGGGTAGCAGAAGGCGCTGAGGGGCGAGTCGCGCGGAAAGGACTGGGATCAATAACCAATGGCTGACGAAAAACAGGAGCAGAAAGCCGGGATGGAGGAGCAGTGTGAGTAGGAGGAACTTGATAACACATTCGAGAAGGAAGAGTGATAGCAGCAAGAAAAGTAGAAAGAGAGTGAGCGGCAGGAGGGTGAAGTGGAGGGTCAACGAAAAGATCCGGAGTAAATTGCGGAACCGGAATCACGGGATATACCGGGGTAGCAGAAGGCGCTGAGGGGCGATGCGCGTGAGCCTTCATTTGGTTGAGGACGTCGCCGTCTGGCGCGAGGTCCAAGGGCGTGCGCCCGAAGCTGTCGCGCAGCTGCAGGTCCGCGCCTCCGTCGAGAAGCTCGCGCGCCGCGTCCAGACGCGAGAAGGCGGCGGCGACGTGCAACGCCGACGCGCCGTGCTCGTCCACGGCATTCGGAGAGGCGTGCCTCCCCAGCAGCACCGCGCAGCAGCACTGCCATACCCGGTCGCGCACAACCGCCTGCAGCGGGCGCGCAGCCGTCATCGCAGCCGCGCAATGCAGCGCCGTCCACCCACGGTCGCTGCGCGCGTCCACTCGCACACCCTGCAGACGACACATCATGGCTTTATACACTCCAAATGTAGTGTATGAATATTTTCATTTATTTATTTGAATTTATTGGTTTGTTTATTATTGATTTACCCACAACAAAGCAATTACCCAATTACTGCAGGCATTACAAAAAATCTATACTACATCTAATCTTATAAGACTATGTTAATCATAATTGTATACATTTTTATCATTTTCGTCCACTTGTTATTCCAGGTTTCGTACCACTAAATGTTATTAATATGAGATTCAAAACTATAAGAACTATTGTAAACAATTATTTACTTGTATTTAATAATGGTATACATGAAAACTTATGTACAGTACTACTACTTCTGTAACCAAATTTAAAGTACAATTTATTCTAATGACCATCGCCCTTGATGCGATAAACAAAAAAACACATGGTCTTACATTGTCAGAGAAATGCCAAAGACGGGATTTCGGATCTTTTATGAGGGCAATTGTGCTGCAATTATATACATTCAATTTTGTTAATTAGATTGATAGAAGAAGAGAGTGTGAAGAAGAATAAGAAGAGAGTGTGAATAAGAATAAGAAGAGAGTGTGAAGAAGAATAAGGAGAGAGTGTGAAGAAGAATAAGAAGAGAGTGTGAAGAAGAATAAGAAGAGAGTGTGAAGAAGAATAAGAAGAGAGTGTGAAGAAGAATAAGAAGAGAGTGTGAAGAAGAATAAGAAGAGAGTGTGAAGAAGAATAAGAAGAGAGTGTGAAGAAGAATAAGAAGAGAATGTGAAGAAGAATAAGAAGAGAATGTGAAGAAGAATAAGAAGAGAATGTGAAGAAGAATAAGAAGAGAATGTGAAGAAGAATAAGAAGAGAATGTGAAGAAGAATAAGAAGAGAATGTGAAGAAGAATAAGAAGAGAATGTGAAGAAGAATAAGAAGAGAATGTGAAGAAGAAGAGTAAGAAGAGAATGTGAAGAAGAAGAGTAAGAAGAGAATGTGAAGAAGAAGAGTAAGAAGAGAATGTGAAGAAGAAGAGTAAGAAGAGAATGTGAAGAAGAAGAGTAAGAAGAGAATGTGAAGAAGAAGAGTAAGAAGAGAATGTGAAGAAGAAGAGTAAGAAGAGAATGTGAAGAAGAAGAGTAAGAAGAGAATGTGAAGAAGAAGAGTAAGAAGAGAATGTGAAGAAGAAGAGTAAGAAGAGAATGTGAAGAAGAAGAGTAAGAAGAGAATGTGAAGAAGAATAAGAAGAGAATGTGAAGAAGAATAAGAAGAGAATGTGAAGAAGAATAAGAAGTGAATGTGAAGAAAAGGAAGATGACACAAAACAGTAATAGGAGCTGTCAAAATTAGTTGTGTTAAGAAGAGAAGTGAATTAGGGGATGAATAATTGTCCGTATCAGAGCTCATCCGTTCAAGCGTCGTGTGCACGCGGCAGCGCCGAGTCGCGCGCGGCAGGGCGGGGGCGGGGGCTCACCCACTCCAGCAGCCTGGCGACGCAAGCGTCGCTCCCTACAAAGGCGGCCAGATGCAGCGCCGTGTGGCCCTGGGAGTTGCGCGCAGCGGCGTCGACGCCCGACCTCAACAGCCTCTCCAGCCCCGAGGCGTCGCCCGCGGCGGCCATCTCCAGCAGCGGGTTCCACGGCTCCACCTCCGCCGCGCCCAGGGCGGCCGCGAGGCACGACAGGGCGGGGGCTGGGCCGGCGTGCTGCAGCGCCCCCGCGCCGTGAGCGAGGAGGAAGGAGTCCGGCACCGCCGAGTCAAGGAGAGCAGCCGAGGGAGCGAAGAATCGGAAGGGCTGGAAGTCGGAGGGGGGTGCGGAGGGATGCGTGGAAGTGAGGCTGACGTCGGAAGACGTCAAGTGTTCGCAGAAAGAGAGAATCACCATCAACTCAACGCAAGCGCTTTTCTGTATGGGCACCAACTGGGGTGAGGGAACGGGATCACGAGTCTCATTGTCAGAACCTTCTAAGCCAGCAGATGATACCGTGCCTTCAGGTGTGGATATTGATGCCACTGGAGATGCTTCTTCCCTTATCTCCACGACCTCAGGTGAGGATGGAGTATCCATTGAAAGCCGGAGGACTAGTAATAGTGTGGGGATTATTGCCGATGCAGGAACAGCAGAGCAGATGGAGGGAAGTGTAAAAGCGTAGGCAAACGGGAGAATGCTGAAAGCTACAGCGTGGGGCCTCGGAGCTGGGATAGCAGCGGAGTAACGAGTGTAAACGATGTGAGTAGGGTCGGTAACCTGCGTGATTTCGGAAGCAGCTGACAAGGTAATGGAGTATAGGGAAAGGGCAGAGTCCTTCAAGGTTACAGAAGAATATTGGTGCTGGTGACCTTTTGGCTGCTACAGTTTCTTCTAAACAAATAAAACGGAACATCTGTTAAACAATTGACCGAAAAGATTGTACAATGTAACTTAAGATCTTGTGAGCAGGTAGGTTTAGATATATCCATGCAATATTTATTTAGAACGAATTTTGTTTTGGCAAAAAGTTGAGGTACCTTAACATTTTATCGTAATATTTTTAACGGTTATCTAAATAAATAGCAGTTAGGCGCTTGCAAACACTCCATTACATATTATATTTGTTTCGAAAGTGAGTATTGCTTCTTGTCGGACCCAATTTCTAAAATGGTTGACAACCCTTTCTGTGAAGTTCCTCAAAACCAATGCCAAAACTGCTCGTCCTTTCTCGGCAGTACTGTCACGAAAAATTAAGCGAAAAGCACTCAAATTTCCGAAAAATTGTACAGAACCTTATTTGAAAATTTATCTTTAAGAAACAGATTTCATCAAGGGAAAAATCTCTATATTCATAATTTTAGTTTTCAGGATCACAAATTTGATTTTTTGCAATTTTCAAAAGCAAATCACGGTATTTAACGAACATGGAACATGTAGCATTCTCTTAAACGTCTTTCACCTAATTAAACATAAAATATAAAAAGGAGAATTTTTTTAAGTGCTCCGTACGCTTCATGTAAAGTACCGGCCAAAATTAAAATTTCGATTTCAAATCCAAGGGGCATCGACATCGTGTAGATCGATTGCAGAATATCAATTTTGGAGAAAGTCGACTAAACGGTACAGTGTGACGTAGGTCAGTAGATTTTTGGTTAGGTGCTTCATAATGATCTAAACACTCCAAATTTTTAGTGTTTTTAGTTTTTAGTTTAGAGGATAGCAACCTCATGTTAATAAATATCCTCCATATGACCAAATTAACATATGCACTATGGTTTATGAGACCCGTTTTTGTGGCCAAAATTAATAACTAAATTAGGAAAAATATATTATATGTTAATGCATCTCATGCATTAAAACAATGAAACAACATGCAACACTGCAGAGAAAGTACCAAATTCACGAAATATTTATTTTTTTAAACTAAAATGTTGGAGTTAATACATTCCAACTTAACTTCTGTTCACTAATTATACTGCATCCAATGATCTACTGGAATCTTTCAACATGCCTTCATGATTCTTAAAATCATCTTCTCCATCTTTGCACATTTCTTCTTATTCTTCTCCTACCTGCTATCATTTCTACTGTGACCTCCGTGGTTTCTTTGTTCTTGTCAGCAAAGATATTTCAGAAAGACTGTTTTGGCGCCTAATACTATTTTATAAATTAACTAGCAAAATACCCGGCGTTGCCCGGATTTTCTTCACATCCAGATCTTATTAAAAATGAAAAAAGATCAATATTTTACAAACCTCGGTGTTTAAGATTTTTTAAATATAATTGGTTTAAGTTTTAATAAAATATTATAATTTTCTGTCGGAATTTATTAGAAACCATCGTTAGGAATTAGTTCTGCCACCATAGTGGAAAGAGCATGTGAATATCATACAGTACAGCAGTTAACCTCGTTTAAGAAATATGCTAGGTAGAGATGCGCGTGCATGCATCCAGCGGTTTCGGTGGAGAGAAGTAAAACACCTGAAAATAGCTGAAATCAATGCCATCTTGAATTCATGTTCACACCTATAAAGCCAACGACGTTTTGCTTTCCATAGCGCGTTGCTGAAGCAGAAAGATTGTTTGTGAAGTTTCATTTTTAAGAACTGGTTAAGCATTTACCAACAAGCTAGAATATACTACATAGAGTGGCTGTTCTTATAGTTTAAGCGCTCTTTGGAAGCTCGCCGGACTAGCGACTCATGTTTTTTTAACTCAAAACATACGAGTGGCAGTGTGACAGTCCGAAACCAGCGGCAAACAATGCGTTTTGGAGCAAAGATGAAACAGAAGATTTTATGCAAAGTTGTGTGCAGCATTTGAAGTGAGAGACGTAATATCATACTGTCAGCATTAATTCATGGAAGTTCTGTGAGAAAAGTTTAAGAGGGTCATCATACCTGAAGTTACTGCATTTATTATACTTTAAACAATGAATAGTTTTTAAGGGATTGGACATGATGAAGAACGTATGCTAACTTCCAATTAACACTTTGAAATAGGTATCTTTATTAAGATTGTGAAATTGGCTAGAGGTTTTGTAACTATTTTCGTTTAAAGAAAATTTTGTAAGTCAATATTTATAATGAATGAACGTTATCTTTGAATTTGTTTTAATTTAATTTTGCTTTAATTATATTAATTTTGCTTTAATTTAAGGTTTTTCAGAAAGTTGTTCTACTCAGATCTATATTATGTTCCATAGAACCCCTGAATAAATATTGAATGGATATGTTTACTTTGTCATCCATTAAGTAGAATCATTATAATTTAATTAAAAGAAAAATGAAACCATATCGGTATTGAAACTTACTGTAAATGGGTACTTCCTATAATTCAAGACTTGCAAATGAATGTAACACTTGTGTATTTGGGACTAAGTATACCGAGACTTCAGCTAGCTAACGATGTACCACGTGCCTGGTCTAAGTGATTTCTACACACTTGAGGGGTAAGAGGCATGTGACTAACATGACATTCTCTTCACCGTAACTAACGAACTCCGCTTACCTGGAATTTTTCTTCGTCACATAGCTATCGAAACAGTATTTGTAAAGGAAAGCTACAACAATTTTTACTTAGAATGCAAAAATCAATTTTCATAAAAGTCCTGCATTAGTATATTTTTTCAACAAAATATGCAAGGTCATATTTGTAGTTCATAAAAATATACAGACCTGTATATCTAGAAAGAGTTATCAGATATTGCGGTAACTACACGAATGCGTTATTGCAATTTGTGAAGAAATTTATACTTATTATCTTCGCAACCAGTTAAAGTAGGGTTCACGGTACATCTACAGAAGCGTGGCGGCGGGAGTAGGGGTTTCTTTAAGTCCTACCTCAAATTACGCTACGCGCTCTAATAGAAATGAATGAAACTTACGGATAGGCGATTTTCATTGCTCGCCCTTCATACGCTCTGTCCCCGGTGAATTGTAACGCCAATTTACTTTCAAAGGCAAGTTTTCTGGCTTCGCTCGCCCGGATCCAAGTCACGGCGAGGCTTGGGCCTTCAGCCCTCGCGTCCACTATAGACATCCTTGAGTCCATGCACCGCATAATTACCAATTCACTTTTATAAGAAAGCACTTTTCAAGAAAGACTCCAAAATTCAAACTGCGCAGTTACCGCCGGAGCGGCGTGAAATGCCGGTTTAAAAAGATTCCGTAAGTTGTACCGTATACTAGACTTCAATCTCGCAACCCAGTGTAAAAATTACTTTGCGATGCGGTTTGAAAAGTTAATTACTTTCTCGCCACGGAGTTGAAAGTTGGGCATATGTAATGCTGCGCGTGAATACAGAGTTGTAATGAAATGTAGTATACGGTACAACTTACGGAAGTCGTTTAAACCGGCACTTCGCGCCGTTAACTAGGCAGTTAGAATTCTGGAGGGTTTCTTGAAAAGTGATGTCTTATAAAAGTAAATTGGGAATTATGCGTTGGATAGACTCAAGGATGTTTACAGTGAACGCGAGGGCCGGAAGCCCGAGACTCGCCATGACTTGGATCCGGGCGAGCGAAGCGAGAAATCTTGCCTTTGAAAGTAAGTTGGCATTACAATGCGGCTGGGACAAAGCGTATGAAGGGCGAACCATGAAAAATCGCCTACGCTAAGTTTTATTTCTATTAGAGAACGTACAGTAATTAGGGCTTACGCCCCGCCGCCACGCTTCTCTAAGGGTGTACCGTATACTAAATTTTAACAGAGTTATTTTTGCAGAAAAACTTATAGGACCCTGGTAACAAAAAAGTAGATAAATCCAGTAGATAAGTTTAGAAAATAATATCCTAACACATGGTGTAGCCAAAACTCATGTTTTGTGGATCGTTGGTATCGGAAAATCTAGTATCGGCAAAACGCCTGCGTATCTATCAGGCTATGCGTCTAAACAGTCCAGCCGATTTTCTACAAAATGCACATTCCCAATCTATCTGGACGAAAATTGAAAAAGTTAATATAGATTTTAAATAAGGTTGTGTACAATTTTTCGAAAATGTGAGCACTTTTTGCATAGTTCTGCGTGAAAATAGGGCAACAAAAGTACTTGCTGTATTTGTACCACTAGGTTTTATGATGTTGGAAATGAAATACTCGAGGTTGAAGCAAATCAAAGCTTCCTAGCTATATTATACAATGTATAACCCGATTTGAGCAGTATTGACACAAATATTAAAAATTTCCAATGTAGCAATGTATTTTCTCTACTATTCAAATGATAATATTATTTTAGGGGCTGTTTGGTAACAAAAATTAATGAAGAATTCGCTTCACGGTCAACTGAAGTTAATTACGGAGTTGATTTATTTTGTGACTCCACACATTCAAAAGAACATTAAAATCAAATAAATGATTTAAAAAAGTCTACTTGTCTGCACGCAAATTCTGAATACTGACCTATCACTAAACGCGTTGCCCTTATTACTACGATATTCCCATCTTACACAAGAGTCATTACATATCGTTAATGCGGAACGTCGCTGTAACTTTATCTTTATATTTAGCACATCACGGTTATTTATCACACTAGTTTTCATCAAATAATAAACTAAGTTGATTCAAAATAATTAATCATAACCTCACTCTAAAACAAGACTCGTAGTTGCCAGAAAAAGAGTATCGCATGCAGAATGGCATGAATTTATCAACTACTTCCTTAGGTAAACTTACACATCTGTTTTTCTTGTACCAGTTGCAAATTTGAATTTACTAAATTCACTCCACAACACCACGGGTGCGTTAAGCCTAAAATATGGAATTATGAATTATCAAGTGAAGTGCTTACGTACCTTTCTGCGCAGTTCTAGTGACTTCACCACTTCACCAAGCACTACCACTATGGCAAATATGTGCGGTGGCAGCGCTAACGAAAAACCCGTGAACTAGCCTTGTGGACACGTGTTGTGGCAGCTATACTGTAGCCAATCAGAACCGCTATCGGTATCGGGCCGCAATGTTTCGGATTCGGTTTGCGACTGCGACATTTTTATGCGACAATGTTGCAACAAAAATTTATGAAAATTGGTCGAAATTTTTGTTCAGATTCTTTTACTTTTTTTTTGAGTCGCATCCAGTGTCGAGGTCCTTAGAGACTATTAAATGGTACAATGCAAATAACATTACACGCAGATATATTGCATTGAAATACATGGTTTAGCTAGGACTAATTTGATAAATACAATTCAATTCTTTATAATGCAGTGCTTGCAAAACAATAATATACTTTGTTACAAAAGCAATACATTCTATGACAAGAGAATAGCGTTGGGTTGCTACTTTTATAGTAAATTGTATGGTAGAGAAGAAAAAAGTTTCATCATAGTGTATAAAATCTATTTAAAAATCCATTAATAACATTGGCAGACTTAGAGTATTCCAGAATATTTTCTTGATAAAATTTGGCTACTATAATTGATTCAAAATTGTCTCCATTTAAACACTGCTGTTTGTACTTTACAAATAGTGAATATTTATTTAGTAACTGATTAATATTAAGTGGAACATTAACTTTTTCCAGACTTTCTTGGTAGATTTAGATTTACTTAGTCAAAAAGCAGTAAAAACTGTACGTCACGTAGGGGGAGAAGATTATCTGCACATTTTTTCTTGACTTCCAGGATCCCTTCCCGTCATTTTAACTATAAATAGTTGAAAGATGAGTAAAAGTTAAAGATAAATAAAAATGAATTTTAAAAATCGCAAGATTAGCAATATTTGAAAAATAGTCATTTTTGTTTCCGAGATATAGAAAACTTATTTGCATCGGTACACGAATTGCAAGTAGGATTTTTCTGCATTGCTAACTAAGTAGCTACTCGCCCTTACCTCTACTCTGACCATTACAAGCAAAAGGAGAGCTCAACAAAACGTGCGCATAGTGAAGCTACATTTACGTCCAGAAGCAAAACAGCATTTGATCAGGGACTCTAGACAAAAACCTGATCAAGATGGGGTAATTGACCCGGAAGTTGAAGTGCATTATTTGTTACAAACATATTAAGTTTTTTAAAGAAATTTATACAATAAAATGTAAACTAACTCATTATATATCACTGTTTTGTTAAAATATACATTATTTTTCTTTTTGA
This sequence comes from Gryllus longicercus, assembly GCA_038098605.1. Classification (NCBI taxonomy): domain Eukaryota; kingdom Metazoa; phylum Arthropoda; class Insecta; order Orthoptera; family Gryllidae; genus Gryllus; species Gryllus longicercus. Next base: position 2,946,280 of record JAZDUA010000175.1, on the reverse strand, counting down.
TAATCAGTATAGTCTCTAATTGTATAGAAACACATATGCAGCAGAAAATATTTTGTTTTTAACTTAAATTTGTTAACCGACTTCAATTGTTGTCATATGGAAGTGCGTTGTAAAGTAACGTACATGTATTGTATGTGGATTTCTGGTAGTGAGCTGTTTATACTGACACTTGATGAACGTGATTTTTACGATGTTTGTTGTAACTATAAGTACCAGTATTACATGAAAATATGTTCTCACAGATAAGTAAGTCACTTTTGACAAATATTACAGATTCGTAAAGATATAATCAAGGCAGTGGTATGATTCCAAGATCAATTAAGAGAGGCTTGCAAGAGTAACGCGGATGGCATTTTTTCATTATTCGAATTATTTTCTTTTGCAATCTAAAGGTCTGAGTACTACATGATGATTTTCCCCAGAATTTTAAACCATCTCAGACGGGAATTACATTTGCAAAATACACGCAACGAGCTGCATGAAGGCAGACAGAATTTGATAGAATTCTAAATGCGTAACATAATGATCTTAATTTAGTGTTTAATTTTGTTATATGTACATAATATTTGAGGTTTGGCTGAATTGAGAGACCTACAAATTTTGTTACCTGAACATCAGCTAATTGCATATTATTAATTTTCAATGGAGCATACGATTGCTCATTTGACATGCAAAAATAAATTGGAACTGTTTTTCCTTCATTAACTATTAATTTTTTATTACAAAATCAATTTGAAACTTTTAAAATTTTACTAATTATTGTTTATTTTTTGCAAAGAACATTCGTGTCATCGGTAAGCAGAACCGTTCTGTTTCTAATAGACGACGGCATATCGTTTACATATGACAGAAAGAAGATAGAAACTAAGATCGAACCTTGAGGAACCGCATATTCAATTGGTAAAGAATAGAAAAGATAAGTAAATAATGTCATTTCGTGCCAGTACGGTGTTTCTTCTCTTTGAGATCGATGTTAAAGGTACAAGGTAATTATTTTGATAGCTAGATGTTATGGTCAATAAAGTCAAAAGCTTTAGAAAGATCTAAAACTATTCCAATGGGTGCTTTATTTTGGTCCATTGATAAAGTAACATCTTTAAGAAAAGGTATTTTTATTCATCACTGAACTGTGTATAGTAAAACAGTGAGAAAGGGGTTCTGATACTTAAGGAAACTTGCACCGATTAATACTTATCCCTCATATATCACATACTTGTTTTACATTTCATTTTTACGAAAATAAAATTAAATCATTGTTTAATAGTAGTCTGAGATTGAAGACCTTTGCCATCTTTTTCTTTCGGTATTTGTTAATTGAACTATTTTGATTCGTATCCGTTTTATATTTTTACTTTCTCGTATGCATACTGTTACGCCCCCACACAGTCCCGGCGACGTGGGATAGTCGGAAATGCGCGGTAGCGGTTCGGTCCTAGCTCAGTAGGTTCTACTACCCTTTCCTATTTTAAAACTAGGTGATGGACGGAATTGTAATATAAATTCATTGACATTTAAAGAAAACAATTAGGTTACTGGTAAAGAAAAATAACATTTATTCCTGGACAATGTCTGTACCAGGGAAGTTACATTGATGCAAAAAAGATTGTGAATAAAAAAAATGAAAATTAGTAATTAAGAACTTACAGCTAAAGAAGAGTGATACCTAAATTATTCTATAGCTACAATTACAAGTTTGTCCCTGAAGACCTTTCTGTGCCTCAGCGCGGCACCGTTTTGACAATAGTCTCTAAGGGCTTATTGACCCTGATTACGCAGCCTGGGAACCCTCCGTGGCAGATGTGCTGCAGTAGGCCCGTGCGGGCGCGGCGGAGCTTGTGGGTGGCCGGGATGGCCTTCCCAGGAATGCGGTCGTGCACGCACCCTCACCGGCAGGGCGGCAGTGGCGACTTCCCCGATCACGGTGACAAGCGTCGCGAAAACGTTCCGGACGGAGTCGCAGCGGAGCGCCTGACAATTCACCCTTCTCTCCGGCCGTCGGGGTGCCATAAATTGCCGAAGTGGGTCAGGGGGCTCGTGGCTGTCGCAAGAAGGGGGGTGCGCGTGACGCCGTAGGTCCTTCCTCAGTAAAAATCCAACCTTATGTTCTACTTTATTCTATTTAATTTATTTAAATAATATCGTACCGCTACAATACGTATATACTGAGTAATATACATAGTATAGGGAAAGTTATGTAAAGCTGCGCGGAAAAATAGTTTTCGGCAGGTCGGAAAAATTCATCGCTGGGCCCTAATAACGAAAAAGTGGATATAACCAGTTGCTAAATTAAGAAAACAATCCTCTAACACGTGGTGTAGCAAGAATACCTGTTTTGTGGGTCTTTGTTAGCGAAAAATCATTTGACTCCAAAACATCCGTCTTTCTGTCTGTCTGTCCATCTGTGAACACCACTAGCGCCGAAACCGTATGTACGATTTTTTTTCCAAAATGAATATTCCCCGTTCGATCTCGATCCCGTCGAGGCGCTGCGATTTTGAAAAGCTTTTTTCAAAATTTGGGGGTACTTTGCATACAGCCCCTGGAAATTTCAAAATTTTCTCAAAAACATCTCGATTTTTTTTTCTTTAATTTTTAGGTAGGGATAGTGCAATATGTACTCTATGAGATGACAAAAACGCCATGTGGATCTATTCTATTGTTTTTTCAAATATTACAAAAATGTAAATTTTTTTGAAATGTCTCAAGTCGTGTTTATTTACATTAGCGTCGATTTGTTCTTATTATTATCTTTATGAGTACATGTGCTTTAAATAATGTCATACAAAGTTTCTTGAAAAGTCAAACATTTTCTGTGGAAACGCTCAAAATTCGCACAAAAGCCATTTTTTCAAAAACGACTCCAAATTTTTTTTGTCAAATATTTCGAACGTCCTAATTGCTCTAATAACTCTTTAATATGATGTAAAGTTCATTTTCAAAAGTTACCCAAATGTAATTTTTTAAAAGATCTCTCACACCATTAATATTCACATTTTAACACAATGTGTAAGCACTCGTATTGTATTTATGGGTTAATATGCTTCAAACGACTTCGGATGATGTCCTTTGAAAACTCAAGAATTTGCTGTGGAAAAGAGCTTCAAATTTTGAACTTACAGTAGCTCTTCAATGCCATTTTTTTTAAAACAGCCCCAAATTTTTCAAAGGAAACTGCCAGTTGCCATCTATCGTCGCTCAAAATGCATTTTTTTATTTTTTCTATTTTTTAACAGTAAAACCTCGTTCTAATTGCAATTTTCTTTGAAAAATTTTTAGCAGTTTTTAAAAACTGGTGTTCAAGCGCTACTGTATATTAGATATTTGAAGCTCTTTTTCACAGAAAATTCTTGAGTTTTCAAAGACAACCCGTGGCAGCTGGTTGCTGTCTACCTGAAAAATCAAGAATATTGTGTCTATTTTGATTTTTCTTGAAATTTGATTTCTACATGCTCTTAGAGATCATATATTTTGTAGATTTTTTCTCTATTTGTTTATAAATAAGGGGCTAAAATTCAGATTTGTAATGTTTGCACTTCAGACATCCTATCTCCAAGACAAATTGATGTATTTTGATAATTCTTTTTAAAAATAATCACAAATGTATGCTCTAGAAAATGAACTAAAATGGTAAAGGTACTGTAAAAACTAAAGAGTCTGGATTTAATTATATGAGAAAAAACAACTTTAAAAGATTTCTCTGAACATTTCAGTTTATTTAACTGAAACCTTTAATGAACATTAACTATTCTTGTTCATTGTCTAGAGCAAATCACGGATTGCATGCTGCAAGAATAATTATATAATTATATTTTATGGTTGATGATTCATGTTTGACGTGCATGAATGTGCTGAAAATTCCCAATTCGGGCACATGCAAGAAAATTCATCTGAAGCTAACTCTGGCGTGACTCTCACTTCGAAAAAATTGCCCAAAAACTAAGAAAGAGTGAAACAAATGGTTTGAAAAATTTAAGAAAGAATAAAACGAAGCATAGGACGCAAAAAATTTGAAAAGATGAAATTTCACGATTTTTCTTTATTTTGAGGTAGACAGCTACATTGGAAAACCGACAAAGTATCAGCAGACGGAATGGCGACCTATCCTTTACATATAAAAAGCTGAGGATAGATGACTGTTGTTTACGCCATCGACAAAAAACCTTTTAAGGGTGCCTACTTCTTGACAGGTATTCACTCTCTAGTTCTGCTTTAAACGGATTTCTGTGAGAATACGCTCTCAATGGGGAAGTCGCTTGTCTTTCATCACTGAGGTTCCGGGTTCAATTCTCGTAGAATCCTCGTAGAACCTCATGTGAAATGTGTTTGCGTGCTTCACAGGGGCTAGTCCAACCCCTGTGACGCGTCCTAAAGCTTGTCCCTATCCTTATTCTTTCCCAATTCTGGCCGAAGGTTAGATGACGCGAGCGCGAATACGCTACCTGTCGGCGATTCCCTGACTTGACTGTGACTGACGTGCGCTCAACGCTCCTTGCGGAGTATGGAGACGCGTTGCGTCGATATAGAAGCAACAAAAAAAATAATAGAAGTTTTCAGATAACAATGAAGGTAATTATTCTTGATGAAACAGAACAAGATCTCTATGCATTTAAGTATTCCGTTTATCTTATTATTCCACACTTTTTCAGTTTCTGACTTGCGGGGTTTTAAAAACAACCGATTCAATTGCTCATGAGTACATGTATGAAAAAACTACTACTGAGCAATTGCCTATTTTTGAATGAATCGAGAAGTTTGTAATATGTGAAGCATTTACTTATCTGAGTAATAATTCACTAACTGGCCGTGATTGGTCTATTTTCATTAATCTATTGTATTGCGCGAAGCGTGTTTGTTTCTGATGGTGCCCACCGTGTTAGATTAAGTGACCCTGTTTTCGTGCATTGAGCTCAGTGTTGTTGTATTTCTTTAACTAACGCAAAAATATTCTAATCTTCGTTTCATTATCCCTCCATCTCTGATTTCATTTCATTCGTCGAGAAATTAATTGGCCATCCATAGAATATTTTCCGCGTGGAAACTGTACGATACGTCGTATACGTTTATGAACAGTATGCATTTTACAATAGTTTCATCAGTAACTTTTTGTTGTACACTTTTTGCTGACGAAATTGTTGAGTCTTCCTTATTTCAGTCAGTGACCTATATCAACACAACTAGCCCCCCCAACAGCCGCTTATAATGTATCTTTACCTCTTCAACAGTCACTTACTGAAGTTTGTTCGAAAATTTGAAAGAAATATTTCAGACCAAAAAGATAGTCTCGATTTTATTCATTCCAAAAAAAGCAATTGCTCCACTACCGAATAGTTTCTCACAAACGGAAATTACTCGACATAAGATTATTTGCCTACGTCCTTTATTCATACTGCGTGTAGTAATTGGTTTTAAATCAGAAAGAATAGAAAGAAGTGCGAACATCTTACAGACCTGAAAGAAGTAACAGCTCAATTTTATTCATTTTCCTGTGTTTATGAATTTGTTAAAATGATGATTTACTTCAGTAGAATTGCTTCACTGAAACGAGTATATTCATATAAACAATATTTATTTTCTTAAAGTATGTACATTTATTGCAATATTAAAAACACCATGTAAAAACTCCAATAAAAATAAACAATAAAACTGTAATAATTTGTAATGAAGTATGCTCTTCTAACCTCTACCATTTTACTACCTACGCCAATAAAATCACTTATAAACTCACCTTAAATTGCAACCATATAATCAAATTAAAATACATATAACGCCAAATGGACCAATTTCTATGAATCTTTTGTATTTTTTAGTCTAATATTTGATATGTGCCGCCACAACGACTGTTATTTACAAAATTACAGCGTAAGTCCAATTACTTCACTTTTAGGTTGTCATATCAAAATATTATCATACACAATCTAATATTTTGTGTTACAAGAGATTTGTTATATGAATATGATAGAGCATATTGATATCTAATTGATTGGTAATAAATCACATGACCAAATATCAATTTACGTATTGTAATGTATTAATTGTCAACTATAATATTAAAAATATTTCAACAATTTTCTTGAATGGAGGATGGTCACGCTAACAAAATGTTACATGTGAAACCTATTACCTAGCCACCTTTAGTTCGTTTACATAATTAGCATGCACAGGAATAAAAATATGGTATTAATAATATAAAGAAACAATAATTGTCCACATTGTCAAGCTGAGTGAATGTTATTTGACACACCCTTCAAGTTCATTGGTAGGAAGTCGTAAACGTGAGGGGTAAGAACAGAGAAGAGGAGAGGAGGAAGAGGATAAGAAAAATAAGCAAGAGCAATTTCAGGATGAGAGGCGCCCGCTGGGTGCGGCATCAGTGGCGTCTATGGTGGTGGATGCACGCAAACAAGAGCGGTTCCTGACGGGGCTCCAGTCCCCCTTCGGTACATGCTCAGGTCATGGCTTCGGTCAGGGTCCCGGTCAGGCCTCCGGTCTAGTCTCCGGTCCGGGCTCCGGAGGGAGATCCGGTTCATGCTCCGGTGAAGCCTCAGGACGGGGCTGCGGTCCGATCTCCGATACACGCTCCGGTCGGGGCTCCGGTCGGGGCTCCGGTCGGGGCTCCGGTCGGGGCTCCGGTCGGGGCTCCGGTCGGGGCTCCGGTCGGGGCTCCGGTCGGGGCTCCGGTCGGGGCTCCGGTCGGGGCTCCGGTCGGGGCTCCGGTCGGGGCTCCGGTCGGGGCTCCGGTCGGGGCTCCGGTCGGGGCTCCGGTCGGGGCTCCGGTCGGGGCTCCGGTCGGGGCTCCGGTCGTGGCTCCGGACGCGGCTCCGGTCGCGGCTCCGGTCGCGGCTCCGGTCGGGGCTCCGGTCGGGGCTCCGGTCGGGGCTCCGGTCGGGGTTCCGGTCGCGGCTCCGGTCGCGACTGTGGTGGGGGTTGTGATCTTGGCCGGATGCCGACGGCGAGAGCGAGCAATCCGAAGACTAGGAAGAGAACTGAGAGCCCGTCAATTAGAAAAGTGAGTAGAGGGAAGGGTTGGAGTTGAGAGAGCATTAGCAATATTAGAAAAAGAGAGAGTTACGATTGCTGCTGTGGGGGTGGCCGCGGTCGTTTGTGAGGTAGTGGTGCCGGTCCAGATTCCGTCCCTGTCTCTGGCCCGGTAGTGGCTGCCGACGTTGCAACGGTCGCTGCTACTGACGTGTCTGCGGACGTAGCGGGGGGCGTGGCTGTGCCCCAATAAGTATGATGAACGCGTGCAACATCACTAGGAAGAGAGCAACGAGCACGAGAAATAGGAGAGATAATAGGTCGGCGAGCAGCAGGAGTGCGAGCAAATGCAATTTGAGGATTAGAATGAATTCCACTCGCACTTCCGTTTGTGGTTCCGATTTCGGTCGTGAATCTGATCGCTGTAGCGGTCCGGGTCGCGGCTTTGCTCGTGGCTGCTGTCGTTGATGTGGTCACGTTTTCAGCCGTAGTTGCGATCGAAGCTACTCTCTGAAATCCTCCGATCGAGGACGGGGTTTTTACCGGGATCGTTCCTGGGAATGCGGCCGGTTTCGTAGCCGGCGACGGGGTCGTTGTCGGGGTCGTGACGTAGATCTTGCCCGGGGTCGTGACCAGGTTTGTAGCCGGGGACGTGGTGGGGGTCGTGGTCGGGGTCGTGGCCGAAGTTGTGATCAGGGTCGTGCCCGGCGTCGTGCCCGGCGTCGTGCCCGGCGTCGTGCCCGGCGTCGTGCCCGGCGTCGTGCCCGGCGTCGTGCCCGGCGTCGTGCCCGGCGTCGTGCCCGGCGTCGTGCCCGGCGTCGTGCCCGGCGTCGTGCCCGGCGTCGTGCCCGGCGTCGTGCCCGGCGTCGTGCCCGGCGTCGTGCCCGGCGTCGTGCCCGGCGTCGTGCCCGGCGTCGTGCCCGGCGTCGTGCCCGGCGTCGTGCCCGGCGTCGTGCCCGGCGTCGTGCCCGGCGTCGTGCCCGGCGTCGTGCCCGGCGTCGTGCCCGGCGTCTTGCCCGGCGTCGTGCCCGGCGTCGTGCCCGGCGTCGTGCCCGGCGTCGTGCCCGGCGTCGTGCCCGGCGTCGTGCCCGGCGTCGTGCCCGGCGTCGTGCCCGGCGTCGTGCCCGGCGTCGTGCCCGGCGTCGTGCCCGGCGTCGTGCCCGGCGTCGTGCCCGGCGTCGTGCCCGGCGTCGTGCCCGGCGTCGTGCCCGGCGTCGTGCCCGGCGTCGTGCCCGGCGTCGTGCCCGGCGTCGTGCCCGGCGTCGTGCCCGGCGTCGTGCCCGGCGTCGTGCCCGGCGTCGTGCCCGGCGTCGTGCCCGGCGTCGTGCCCGGCGTCGTGCCCGGCGTCGTGCCCGGCGTCGTGCCCGGCGTCGTGCCCGGCGTCGTGCCCGGCGTCGTGCCCGGCGTCGTGCCCGGCGTCGTGCCCGGCGTCGTGCCCGGCGTCGTGCCCGGCGTCGTGCCCGGCGTCGTGCCCGGCGTCGTGCCCGGCGTCGTGCCCGGCGTCGTGCCCGGCGTCGTGCCCGGCGTCGTGCCCGGCGTCGTGCCCGGCGTCGTGCCCGGCGTCGTGCCCGGCGTCGTGCCCGGCGTCGTGCCCGGCGTCGTGCCCGGCGTCGTGCCCGGCGTCGTGCCCGGCGTCGTGCCCGGCGTCGTGCCCGGCGTCGTGCCCGGCGTCGTGCCCGGCGTCGTGCCCGGCGTCGTGCCCGGCGTCGTGCCCGGCGTCGTGCCCGGCGTCGTGCCCGGCGTCGTGCCCGGCGTCGTGCCCGGAGTCGTGCCCGGAGTCGTGCCCGGCGTCGTGCCCGGAGTCGTGCCCGGAGTCGTGCCCGGAGCCGTGCCCGGAGCCGTGCCCGGAGCCGTGCCCGGAGCCGTGCCCGGAGCCGTGCCCGGAGCCGTGCCCGGAGCCGTGCCCGGAGCCGTGCCCGGAGCCGGCCCCGGAGCCGTGCCCGGAGCCGTGCCCGGAGCCGTGCCCGGAGCCGTGCCCGGAGCCGTGCCCGGAGCCGTGCCCGGAGCCGTGCCCGGAGCCGTGCCCGGAGCCGTGCCCGGAGCCGTGCCCGGAGCCGTGCCCGGAGCCGTGCCCGGAGCCGTGCCCGGAGCCGTGCCCGGAGCCGTGCCCGGAGCCGTGCCCGGAGTCGTGCCCGGAGTCGTGCCCGGAGTCGTGCCCGGAGTCGTGCCCGGAGTCGTGCCCGGAGTCGTGCCCGGAGTCGTGCCCGGAGTCGTGCCCGGAGTCGTGCCCGGGGTTGTGCCTGGGGTCGTGGGTGGGGTTGTCGGTGGGCCCCTGGGCGAGAATGTGGCCGGCGTCGCGGTCACACGCTCACGAGTTCGACGAGTAAGAAGAGGGCGTCGAGCAGAAGTGAGAAGTCGTACTCGTACAGAAGAGTGAACTTTGTTCTTTGTTTCGGTGGCAGTATCTGGGGTCGTGACTCCGGTCGATGTTCCTGTCACGGATTAGCCCGTGGAAATGGTCGCGTTTCCGGCCACGAGTCGGGTCGCAGCTGCGGTCGCACGCCGATGCCGAGAGCGAGTACTCCGACGAATAGGAAGAGTAGGTTGTGAGGAAGTATTAACGTTTTTAGGAAAAGAGACTTTTACAATCTTCGCTTTGGTCCTAAACACGGGTTTCACTGTGGCTATGTTTCGGTTCGTCTCTGCGATCGTGACGGCTGAAGTACGACTCGTTGCGCCGGTCGTTGCGCCGGTCGTTGCGCCGGTCGTTGCGCCGGTCGTTGCGCCGGTCGTTGCGCCGGTCGTTGCGCCGGTCGTTGCGCCTGTCGTTGCGCCGGTCGTTGCGCCGGTCGTTGCGCCGGTCGTTGCGCCGGTCGTTGCGCCGGTCGTTGCGCCGGTCGTTGCGCCGGTCGTTGCGCCGGTCGTTGCGCCGGTCGTTGCGCCGGTCGTTGCGCCGGTCGTTGCGCCGGTCGTTGCGCCGGTCGTTGCGCCGGTCGTTGCGCCGGTCGTTGCGCCGGTCGTTGCGCCGGTCGTTGCGCCGGTCGTTGCGCCGGTCGTTGCGCTGGTCGTTGCGTCGGTGGGGGAAGCAGGACGAGAGGCCGAGTGCCGTTCGCGTTTGACTTGACCGCTCTTGTGGATGAAATGCTTAAGGCAGCGCCTAATGCCAGCGTCGCGGGCGAGGTCCAAGGGCGTGCGGCGGAGGGCGTCGCGCTGGTGAATGTCTGCGCCAGCGGCAAGCAAGGCTCTCACCGTCTCTTCGTTCCCGAAGAACGAGGCAACGTGCAGCGCCGTCGCTCCGCTTTTGTCCATTGCCTGGCAGAGAAGTGGCAACAATATTAAATGATTAGTTGTCCACCACTTTCTTCAATGACATTTCTGAGAGGATTTAGCCGGGTATTAGGACACGGAAAGACGATACTGATAAATATATTTATATACGACGCAACAAGTGTTCATTTTTATAAAACATTTGTATTATTTTTTTTAAAAAAATGCATAGTAATTACATTACATCAAAAGGGCTTTTAACACTCAATATTTTTAAGGTAATAATTGTGCCTGACGTTTTTTAATAATACTATTCGTTGTTCACCTAATATATGGCCAAATGTTCTAAGAAATGCGATCAACCACTTATCCAAACCAAGAAAAATTATTAGGAGTTCCACAAGGCTGTCCGTTATTACTACAGAACGGATTTTCATGTAATAAATACTTTTACGAGAACAAGTACCAAAACAGTGTTTTATTCTGAGTGTCCAGCATCTGTTGGAATCTCTGAATTATACGTTCATTTGTCTTTCTGTAAACCCCTTCTTGCATTTTCACACATGCATTTAAACAATGAAATTTATAATTTCGATACAAAAATAATTTCACGAATTATTACATTACGTATTTACTTCCCATACCGAAGCAACCAATAAGTGGCTGTATTAAGCAAGTGCGTATTTTAAAATCAAGATCATTAAAAAGCTAAACAGACCTTTTAGAATCATGCACGCTCCGGGTGGATTGGAACCCGCAGCCCTTCAAGCCAAGTCGGCCACGACCGCGGCTATCCAGGCCGGAAATGTTTTTTTCTTTACTTCGAAAATCAATAAACGAAGGGAATACCTGGTAGAGAGACGGGCTACGTTCCAGCAGTACTGCGACGCAGCGAGGTTGTCCGAAGTCGGCTGTCGGGACCCTCTCCCACGCGCCGCCCGCCATCGCACGCGTCGCCGTCATCGCCGCCGCGCAGTGCAGCGCCGTCCAGCCGAGGGCGCTGCGGGCGTCCGCCGGCGCCGCCTGCACGCCGAAGACAGCTCTCAGCACGGCGGGCCAGGGGCAAGGAATGTTGAATAGAATTAATGCCTGATTTTACGTGGCGAGACTCAGGCCGTGAGGCCTGCTCTTCCGTCTGACCACGCAAATTTCGCTAGGCTCCTTTCACCGACTAGCAGAGACAGGAGTTATTTCTTGAATTTAGCTCATTTAGGCTTGAGGATCTTTTACATGCAAGGAAATCTACTAACATGGGACACCCGGCTTTATTCCTCTCCGAAGGATTTTTTCGCCCTCCACGGCTTCGAACCCGCCAACTTGGGTACAACAGTCCGGTCCGCTAACCGTTACACCGCGCGCGAATGTTGTTCAATGCTTGCAGCTCGATGGACCATAGTCAATGTTCATAGTCAACGACTATAGGCTTTGAGCTCTATGGAACAGACTAAGATCCATAGCGAAGGACCATAGTCCATAGGCTTTGAGCTCGATGGACCACGTTGTACAAAGTTCATATCAAGGACTATAGTTCAGACTATGCTTTCACCGTAATGGACCATAGTGTAAGGTTCAAAGCCAGGGACCATGGTCAATTGACTTTCAGCTCGCTGGACCATAGTCCATAGGCTAGATGGACGATGGTCCAAAGACAGGGGTGTGCTGTTTGACTGTCCATCCTGCTTCCGCCAATGAGCTTCATGCACCACTCACATATCAGCGGGAACCTCAATTGCAACAAAATACCAATTAAGCATCGCCCAGAGCCTGCGGCGGTAGCAGAACTTCTTAAGGTTATTAGTGCGAGTTATTCCTTAGTTCATATTACATTCAGAAATAATTATTTACGAGACAAGTGGCTTTTGTGAGACACGTGGAAGAAGAATGGGGGATCAATTTTGAAGAGTTTTATGAAATTACATTAATTAGTTTTGTTTCACGTGCGGAAAATGAACTATTTTAATACGCTCTGCTGCTCGATGGACCGTGATGCAAAATCCGGTTGATAGGTTGAATAGTAATTCCGGGCGCATTAACTGCTAAGATCATGAGCCCCGTAAGTGTAGTGCAATTTTCGTCGTGGTAGTGTGGCGGTAATCGTTCCCCACTGGATGGTAAGAGCGACGCCGACCTATTGTCGGCTGAGGGCGTTTTCACCAAGCAGGTATCTTCCACTAGCGGGGAATCGCCCCTGCCAGGACAAGCTCTAAGCTCACAATCGAGAATGGGAGACCAAGAACGATTGTAGGAGAGAGAACGGTTGTAGATGGCTATGGGAGTTGAAAACTACGGGAATACGGAAAAACAGATGTAGGAGAGAACGGGAGAAGACAACGGGAATAATAGAGAAGGGAGAAGATAACGGGAGTAGGAAAGAATGGGAGGAGAAAACGGGAGTAGGAGAGAACGGGTGTAGGAGTAGGAGAGAATAAGAGTAGGAGAGAACGGGAGTAGGAGAGAACGGGAGTAGGAGAGAACGAGAGAAGGAGAGAACGGGAGAAGGAGAGAACGGGAGTAGGAGAGAACGGGAGCAATAGAGAATTATTGTAATAGAGACAGGAACGAGAGAGGAGTAGGTCAAAATAAATTATTTGGAAGCATGGAGGCGTAACGTTGTTCGACGCACCTGTGAAGCTAGAGACATCGTACACGCACATCGGTCTACCCCCAAAGTGCAGGAGCTCACCCAGTCGAGCAGCTTGGCGACGCAGTCGGCACTGCCGGCGAAGGCGGCCAGGTGGAGCGCGGTGTATCCCCATCTGTGGCTCCGGCGCACGTTCGCGCCGGTCTTCAGCACGTCGATCACCGCCTCCGCGTCGCCCGCCGCCGCCGCCGCCAGCAGCGGCTGACGGCGAATGCGCATGGCCGGATGCAACGCGGCCACGATCGCGGCCTGCGCGGAGCAGGGGCCCTCGGCCGGGGGCCACGCCAGGCCCCACGACCGGATGAAGGACTCGGGGATCGGAGACTTCCGGAACGGGAGCGAGAGAGTGAAGAATCTTATGAGAACGGGTTGTTCTTCACTGCGGCCGGCAAAGGATGGCGAGGTCAGCACAGTTTCCGAAGAGAACAAATGCTCGCAGAAGGTCAGGATCACCGACTACTCCCTGCTAGGAAGTTTTGTGTTGGGAACGGTTAATGGTGCGAAAATACTTTCCCTTTCGGGTGCCCTGGCCGCGGGGTCCGCTGAGGAATCGGAGACCGTTGAGGGTGCTGGTTTGCGTAAGGATAAGAGGACCGTTGAGGATGAGGGGGCCTTTAGGGGCGAGGGGGCCTTTAGGGGCGAGGGGGCCTTTAGGGGCGAGGGGGCCTTTAGGGGCGAGGGGGCCTTTAGGGGCGAGGGGGCCTTTAGGGGCGAGGGGGCCTTTAAGGGCGAGGGGGCCTCTAAGGGCGAGGGGGCCTCTAAGGGCGAGTCGACCTTTGAGGACGAGATGGCCTTTGAGGACGAGGAGACCGTTGAGGACGAGGAGACCGTTGAGGACGAGGAGACCGTTGAGGACGAGGAGACCGTTGAGGACGAGGAGACCGTTGAGGACGAGGAGACCGTTGAGGACGAGGAGACCGTTGAGGACGAGGAGACCGTTGAGGACGAGGAGACCGTTGAGGACGAGGAGACCGTTGAGGACGAGGAGACCGTTGAGGACGAGGAGACCGTTGAGGACGAGGAGACCGTTGAGGACGAGGAGACCGTTGAGGACGAGGAGACCGTTGAGGACGAGGAGACCGTTGAGGACGAGGAGACCGTTGAGGACGGGGAGACCGTTGAGGACGGGGAGACCGTTGAGGACGAGGAGACCGTTGAGGACGAGGAGACCGTTGAGGACGAGGAGACCGTTGAGGACGAGGAGACCGTTGAGGACGAGGAGACCGTTGAGGACGAGGAGACCGTTGAGGACGAGGAGACCGTTGAGGACGAGGAGACCGTTGAGGACGAGGAGACCGTTGAGGACGAGGAGACCGTTGAGGACGAGGAGACCGTTGAGGACGAGGAGACCGTTGAGGACGAGGAGACCGTTGAGGACGAGGAGACCGTTGAGGACGAGGAGACCGTTGAGGACGAGGAGACCGTTGAGGACGAGGAGACCGTTGAGGACGAGGAGACCGTTGAGGACGAGGAGACCGTTGAGGACGAGGAGACCGTTGAGGACGAGGAGACCGTTGAGGACGAGGAGACCGTTGAGGACGAGGAGACCGTTGAGGACGAGGAGACCGTTGAGGACGAGGAGACCGTTGAGGACGAGGAGACCGTTGAGGACGAGGAGACCGTTGAGGACGAGGAGACCGTTGAGGACGAGGAGACCGTTGAGGACGAGGAGACCGTTGAGGACGAGGAGACCGTTGAGGACGAGGAGACCGTTGAGGACGAGGAGACCGTTGAGGACGAGGAGACCGTTGAGGACGAGGAGACCGTTGAGGACGAGGAGACCGTTGAGGACGAGGAGACCGTTGAGGACGAGGAGACCGTTGAGGACGAGGAGACCGTTGAGGACGAGGAGACCGTTGAGGACGAGGAGACCGTTGAGGACGAGGAGACCGTTGAGGACGAGGAGACCGTTGAGGACGAGGAGACCGTTGAGGACGAGGAGACCGTTGAGGACGAGGAGACCGTTGAGGACGAGGAGACCGTTGAGGACGACGGGACCGTTGAGGATGCGGTTGTTAAGTCTAAGGGATTCATTGAGGATACGGAGGCCGTTGTAGATGTGGAATGATGTAATGAATATTGATAATACGGAATGCCAGACAAGAGGTCAGAAAATCTAGAGAAGGCGGAAATGTGGTCAGAAAGTGAGAAATTCAAGAGGGGAGTGGTCGGTGACAGGGAACGGATGGTGACGATCAATGGGGTCGGTAGTGTTGGAAAATGTGGAATGGGAGTCGATGCCGGAAGTGCAAGATAGCCCTAGGTGGATGAGAGAGAGAGAGCGACAGTTCTTGGTGATGTAGATGTTGCATTCACTTCTGTTCAAAGAAAACGAAACATCAGATGATTTGCAGGAAGCCATAAATTAAAAAAAACAATTATAAGAATGCGATGTTTACAATCGTATGTTACAAACAATTCTCATTGAAGTGATTACTCCTAAATCTGGCACTAATACTAAGATCGCTCAAGAATCATGACTAAAGTAGTGATTCACAATATTGCCCTCTAAATGTTAATTTTCTACAAGACATACAAAATTATTTTAGAGTATACGGAATTTAATAATGGTGGCTTACGTATGGTAAAAAATTAAAATCGCAAATGAGGGAACAGAGAGTAGAGAGCTGTGTTGCCTACACGGTGTCTTGAGTAGATATGTCTACGTGGTATGGCGTACTGTAGAATCATAACGCAGAATAAAAGAATTTATTAATGAAGGGTACTACTTCAAATGATTTTGTAACCACTGTGTGTGAATTACTTCCAGTGATTGGTGGTTTATTTTACATTCAATTGCTTAATGAGGACCGTTTCTTTTTACAAATGATCATTAATCATTGCCAATTTTTCTTCACATATACGATATTTATAAAAGAAATTTTGAAACTGATCTTTATAACATCTATATGTGAATGTACGAAGCATACAAGAGATGTGAAACTGTGAAGAAAGTGATGAGTCAAGAGCATGTAAATAATTTGCTAAATATACGACGAACTGGATATTTTTGGAGGTAAATTTAGTTTATTTCGTTGATATAATTCATAAAAATCCACAAAAACCAAAGATCTGAATAAGTTATTTTATTTTCCACATAGTAAAGATTTCTTTTTTCATAAAAAAGTGAGACAGACTGCGGATTTCGAGTAGCGGCGGGTCGGGCGAGCCGTGCCGTGACGGGCCGTGCCGGGCTGTGGAGGCCATGCCGTGCCGTTTCGAGCCGAGCGTCGAGGCAAGACGAAGCAAATCGAGGCAGGGCAACGCAAGACCGGGCAAGGCTCAGTGGGTGGGGGTGCATTAGAAAAGATAGAAGTGAACATATAGAATTTCTAACAGATGGTGAAATATGAATACCAGTAGCAACCCGAGTTACATCAGTTCGACATTAATGGATTAAAATAGATCTTCAATAAAAATTATAAAAGTGATTAACATGTTTGTCGTCTAAGCCTGCGATGAAACTACAGTTGTTGGTGTTAGTGTGATGCAGCTTGTCGCAGAAAACGGGCAACGCGATGTATAAGCTAGCCATCTAATACAGGATTGTGATAAATGCCGAAGCAAATTTTCCTTCCTCTCAGTTCCTCAATCTGGTGTGAAATAAAATTTTTCAAGTTTTTCTCACTGTAATTTCATTTATTTAGAAGTCCGTTGATGTTTACATTCACATTGGATGATACCGTAACAGCAAATTCACATCAACAGAATCTATATTTAAATCGAAATATAACACAATTGTTTAGTTTTCTGTCATGTAATAATAATAATAATAATAATAATAATAATAATAATATTAATAATAATAATAATAATAATGTTGGTATTTTATCTTTTCACAAATTTGTGTTACAATATTACCCGAGATTTCTGAAATTATTTGATACATTTACCGAAAATAATAATTATTAGATACTATGGACCTTTGTAGTAAAAACATATCTGCCTCTTGCAAACCCATCTCACCAAATTGTTTTGATAAAACCCTAGGAAAATGTTTTAAATCCAGTCAGTGTCAAGGTTTTGAAAAAAGTTAAAAGATTTTAAACAGCTCAGTGCTCTTGGATGAAGTAAAATGCTCAGTGGTTGGCAAGCAATCACACAAAGTTCATGTCAACTGTTGCTGGACAACTGGAAGTTGGAATCTCAAACAGAATTTTACATGGAAGGGATTTGAAGCGATATGTGTCATTATATGACACTGCAATACTGAAGTTAAAAAAACAGCTGCCAAGGAGTGTACATTTATTATTTCTGCAAGTAGGAATACAACCTTGTGGCAGAACACTGCAATTTCACTATCATAATTATTTTTGTGATGGAGTTAGAAAACAAAAAAATATTACCCTTGTTCCCGACAAAGTTATGACTTTAGAGGTCTTAGGGTTTTTAGATTACACAGTACACTTACGTTTTGAACTACATTTCACCGTATATGAACAATATTTGAATCTAATTACTGAGGTTTTTCAAGAAGAATACTCATAATAATCAGTAGTAATGGAGTGAAAGTCTTCGTCACCGTTGTCGCATATGACGTTTATCCATTAAAAAAAAATTTATTCTGGGAAACTATATACTTCCACAATATTTGCACGTGGCTGGGTTTCCTAATTTGCAAAGGCATTTTCAAAACATCAGTCATTAATCTTTCCAAAATAGCAAAATTATATCCTTAATAAATAACTAATCCAAACTACGGATTGATGGTGGAATTCTTTTATATCAATCTGATATTTGATCTTCTTTCTATTACGGATATCTTGTATGGTGCAATGTTTTTTCCACATATATTAACAAAATTCAAACAGTACAAAATAAATTTCTTAGGAATTTATTGAATGAATGGCTTATCTCAAATAAATATATTAATAGAGAACTTAATATAGATTCTATTAAATCATTTATACTAGCCAGCCAATCTGTCTGCCTATCTGCCAGTCTGTCAGTCCATCCGTCCACCAGTCAGTCCGTTCGTTCGTTTGCCTATCCGTCTCTGATCAAAGCCTAAACCGTTTAGATGATTTTCTTCAAAATTGATATTTCCAGATCGATCTGGACGAACCCAAGACCCTGCGGGCTGGAAATAAATATTTTGATTTTTGGGTTATGTTGCATGACAGGTTAACTCAAAATTTTCAACTTTTATCAAAAAAAGGCATCTAAAACTTTTATTGAAAGTTACCATCGCATAGCACGATGGTAAAAAACTAGTGCTGGTCTCATTTTCGTTCAAACCAGTTAAACTCTGTGAGATCAAGTGCAATCGTTCATGTTTTCATGAGCTCTCGAATCTCCATCCCTCGATTAAATATTTTCATGATAGCCGAGATTGAAAAAACTCCATCTCGACAAAAGAATAATCCACTTTGCTTACGAAATATGGACATGTTTTACCACTGTATATAGATGATAATATTTGACAAAGTTTGTATTTTTATATCAAAATGAAGTAATTGATATCTCGGCGAAAAGCAGTATATTATAGAGCTAAGAATGTGGAATCTTTATGAAGGGATACGTCTAATTACTTTGTTATATTTTCATGCGTGTGCTTTTCTTAACGATAACACGACAATTTTCTCCGCAACCGTCATTTTATAATGGATATTAGAAATGATCTACTTTATGTGCAGATAGCAATGTGCAAAATCATACAATTTTATACGAGTACAGTTGTAGGAAGAAAAAAGAGTTGTCCTTTGTTTCAAGTTGGAGTATTTCAATAAAGGAACGTGGAAAAGCATATTAATACATTCATTGTCTTCTTAAGAGGTTAAACAGAGTCCTATCGTCACTTGCTCGCACAGGTGTTATCTCGTGGTCTTTGTACTACGTTTCAATGCCTTCCGCTCCAGACAGGGCACAGGAAAGCACGAAATTAGTGCATATTTTCATTCTGAATTGCAGAACTAACTAGTGGTGCCATAGAATAGTACAGACTTTTCTTCGTACTAGTTTTCTTGGATTCTCTTTTGAGAAAAGATCGGTTGAGTGGTTTTGAAAAGGCACAATTTTGTGTTTATTTAAACAAAAAACTTTTGAGCTTTCCAGAAACTACATACGAAACATTTGAAGAACTTTTTTAACTAATGCAATAATGTATAAAAATCGCTCACTTTGAAAATATTGACTTAAGTTATATTTTAAAAAAATACAATTCTTTGACTTTGGGAAAATGAAACAAAATATATAAAAAGTAGGTATACAAGTATGTCATTTTATTCAGTGCATTTAGCACTTTTCGAAGAAAAAGTTTAAAAAAAAATTTAGAGTAGGTTTTGAGAAAATCTTGTACTATATACTTTATAATATTTCACTCAAATTTGTACGAAAACTACTAATACATTACGAAATTTGAATATGACATTAATTAAAAAACTAATTGTTGAGAACAAATTTCATTTTAGTAAAAAATCACCATCTTCAATATTGCAGTTTTAGGTGGCAGAAAAAAACACTTTTGTAAGTTTTAAAATTCAGGATAACAGTGAAAATCGTACCTACGTCATTTTTCGAAGGGTACAGGAATATTATTCTCCACTTACAAGAAATTTAAAGAAAAATTTGGAGTCACTTTTGAGATAAAATTAGAAATCTCTCGAGGATTTTATGCAAAATTTCCCCAACCCAAAGACAGACTGACAGACGAACGGACGTTTACACAACACTGTTTGGCATCTGGGTACTCCAAAACTCTTATTTCTCTTGAAACTTCGAGATCGATTTTCCAGACCATTACTTACCTTTTTCTATGGTACGGGCATTACTTTTTATAGACCAATGTCTACGAGAAAGTACAATTTTGACCGCTCGATTTTGGTATTGTATTGCTATGTAAAATAAATTATACAGTAAATTCGAATGGTTCAACAACTTCAAGCCGCTTCTAGTTAGGTACTTCAGGCAGCGGATCGCAATAATATAAAATACGAAAAGGATCAAAAGCGTCCCCGGAGGATTAAAAATTGATGTTTATAGTTTTTTTAAAGTTTTTGCTATGGTAAGAACGAATGTGAAATAAATACATAAATGGATATCAAGGCACTACAAAGTAACCCACTAGTAACCAATGTTTTGTTTTTACTGTTGAATCCGCTAAAGCGAAAGTAAAGTAGTTTCTTTTGTGTTAATTTTATTATCACAGAGGTTCAGTGAAATATTCGAACACTTCAAATTCGAAATTCAATATATTCATTTAGCCTCAATAGTCTTTATTGCCGTTTCCTATGAACATATTTGGGCTGAAGACTAGTATACGGTATAACTTACGGTATAATTGTGCAGTTTGAATTCTGGAGGCTGTCTTGAAAAGTAATTACTTATAAAAGTGAATTGGTAATTATGCGGTGGATAGACTCAAGGATGTCTATAGTGAATGCGAAGGCCGAGGGCCCGAGCCACGCCGTGACTTGGAGCCGGGCGAGCGAAGCCAGAAAACTTACCATTGAAAGTAAACTGGCATTACAATGCGGCGGGGGCAAAGCGTATGAAGGGCGAGCCATAAGAGCCGTCTATCCGTTAAGTTTTATTCATTCTATCAGAGCGCGTAGCGTAATTTGAGGGAGAGCTTAAGGAGACCCTCCAGCCTCCGCCGCCACGCTTCTCTGAGGGTGTACCGTGTACCCTGCATGAACCCATATTTGTATCAAGACTGCTTTCACATCCTTTTCCAGAGCTCGGGCTTTCTCGTTACTTGATTGTACAATTAATATCCACTCTCAATATATTGTAATACAGTCGTGATACCCTTCAACGCCTATTGACTAGCTGGAACCATTTCTATATTTGGGTCTTTTTTATTATCACATTAATTTTCTGCCAAAATGCCTTCCCAAAATAAATTTTAAAACAATTCTGCATTTGAGTTCTAACATATCTTCAACAAACCTTGCTAAGACATTTTTAGAGTTAGTTTGTTACCTGGTTCTTTTTGGAGACAGCTTTCAGTTTTTTTCTGGGCATTATTTGAACGGGTAAGTACAATTTATATAAAAAAACTAAAAGAAAATCGTTATTGTTCGAAACCTAATGGAAATATAACTTTTTGATTCAGCTTGGAAAGCTAATTTTTGTAACATAGTTCACAACGACAGCAGATCAAAACTGTTCGTTACATTATAAAATATAAGCTATTTGAAGCGGTAATTATCTTTCTATAATGTAATAATTGTTTTACTTCTTATTCCAATTATGTTAATAATATTTTATTACACATGTTTAAGACGTTCGGTAACTTGCATATATATTAAGAAATCGCTGCACAGTAAACACACACATAGGAACAAATATGAAAATAAAGTGAAGAGAATGTATGAATGAATTACTGATTCAAATGAAATCCTTCCTAATCTTAATATATATATTTTCTGGCTGTTTTATTGAGATCTTTCAAGAGATACTTAAACCGTTTCTGAAACTGAAAAAGTGCTTGGATTTTCAACGGTACTTGAATCATTGCTTTTTTTTCACTGGACATTTCTATTAAACAAATTTTGACAGTTATTATAGTTTTCAATGTAAACTCTAATACACAAAGAAGCGTATTCAAAGCAGGTTGGTGAAGTCTTTCGTACGCAGAACGGAACAAACGTATCAACCAGTTATTGAACTAATTAATACAGCTAATGTTCTTGCATCATTCGTGAAAATTAACAATTATATTAGCTAAATCAATTCTCAAAACAGTCCACAAAACAAATTAAAAGTCGAATGATAAGGAAATGTATCATGTAAATACCTTTCTGGGCTATCCAGTGAACACCGTCAACGCCGCATTCACATCGTCCACTAACCTTTCGACGTGGCCTTCAGCCCCGATGGCAGCGCTAACGCCAATCCCGTGAACTAACACAGAGTTTTGCTTTACAGCGTTATGCTTCGAATCTCCGTGGAAGTGCGGGGATTTAGCCGCTCAATAGTGTAAATAGTAGCGGGTTAGTATGTTAATTATAAACAAGAAGATTCGATTCCCAGCTCCAATACTTTCTTTGTATTTTTTTTTCAATAAAAAAATCAATTGCAAATTTTAAAAATAAGGAAATTCTTGTTCAGATAATTGTTTTATATTAGGGAACCGGGCTTGATGATCATTATTGCCTTGTTTAGGTGATTGGTAAAGACATCAATCGAATTCGTTTTTCTTTTTTTTTTTACAATTTTTCTAACATAGTATTCCACAACAAAGAATTTTTACCTAAGATTCAATGGAAATTATGCTTTATTCGTTAAAGCAGAAATTTAACAAAATTAGGCGCTGAGATGGCTCAATGCACCAACTGATGTTCCTGCTGAGCCTCTTACCAGAAGGTCCAAAAGTTCGAGTCCCTACGGTGGCAGGATTTTTTGACAGTAGCTTGTCTGCTACGTCGATTTCAGTCGCTGTCAGAAGGTCAGTTCTAGCGCCCGGTTGATATGATTGGTAGTTTTCCATGTTTTGTTTTTTTCGAATAACATCAGGAGAATGCCGGGGACCTTGCGCGATCTTTCCTTCCTCTTCCTTACTTTTATCCTCACCCCTTACTTATACACACTTACATGAACGACACAACCACTTATGACGGGAGCTAGGACATTGACCCGCTTGCGACGGTACCCCGCTGTGGAGAGATACCTTGAAGAGAGAATCCCGCAAGTCATCGTGTAAGACGGCGCCAGATCTCACCATCCAACGGAGGATGATCGCCACCACCTCCCGGAATGGAAAAAATCCACTAAACTTACGGGACTATCGGCAAGTTGACGCTTCGGTAATCGCAAAATAGTCAATTAAACTGTTTACGTGAAACGTAATTCCTGACCCTTTTCAAATTCTCATATTTATGTATTACAAATTTATTGATTGTAACTGAGATCCTCTGATGGAGCGTGAGATCCAGCGCCGTCATACTCGTCGGCTAGCAGTTTCCACAACCAGGTATCACCCATCAGTCGGACACCGCCTCAGCCGGAACAGGCCTTAAGCTCACGACTGGTCTCTCGGCATGTGGTAGAGTGGTGCTGTATGTGAGATTGTGTGTAAGAAAGGAGTGAGTACAGGACAAGGAAGATTAATAAAATACTGCACAAGGTCCGTGGCCCATTTGTTAGGGAACTACTGTCTCTCCTACTCCCACTCTGGTGATGATCGGAGAGACGGATCAGAGCAGCCGGGCGCTAGACTTCTCCTCCGGACAGCAGCTGAAATTGACCTGGCGGTCAAGCTAGTGTCGAAAATTCTGCCACCGTCGGAACTCTAATCCTTCATGAATCTCTCTGTGTCTCTCTCTGTGTCTCTCTCTGTGTCTCTCTCTGTGTCTCTCTCTGTGTCTCTCTCTGTGTCTCTCTCTGTGTCTCTCTCTGTGTCTCTCTCTGTGTCTCTCTCTGTGTCTCTCTCTGTGTCTCTCTCTGTGTCTCTCTCTGTGTCTCTCTCTGTGTCTCTCTCTGTGTCTCTCTCTGTGTCTCTCTCTGTGTCTCTCTCTGTGTCTCTCTCTGTGTCTCTCTCTGTGTCTCTCTCTGTGTCTCTCTCTGTGTCTCTCTCTGTGTCTCTCTCTGTGTCTCTCTCTGTGTCTCTCTCTGTGTCTCTCTCTGTGTCTCTCTCTGTGTCTCTCTCTGTGTCTCTCTCTGTGTCTCTCTCTGTGTCTCTCTCTGTGTCTCTCTCTGTGTCTCTCTCTGTGTCTCTCTCTGTGTCTCTCTCTGTGTCTCTCTCTGTGTCTCTCTCTGTGTCTCTCTCTGTGTCTCTCTCTGTGTCTCTCTCTGTGTCTCTCTCTGTGTCTCTCTCTGTGTCTCTCTCTGTGTCTCTCTCTGTGTCTCTCTCTGTGTCTCTCTCTGTGTCTCTCTCTGTGTCTCTCTCTGTGTCTCTCTCTGTGTCTCTCTCTGTGTCTCTCTCTGTGTCTCTCTCTGTGTCTCTCTCTGTGTCTCTCTCTGTGTCTCTCTCTGTGTCTCTCTCTGTGTCTCTCTCTGTGTCTCTCTCTGTGTC
>JAZDUA010000175.1:2857500-2917500 GCA_038098605.1 Gryllus longicercus | reverse complement strand
ACATTTTTGTAATTCATTACCGAATATAATACATTTTTTAACATTAGATGTTCGCATTTTCACGATCACAATTTCATATATAGTCCTTAAAGAATGATTATTTAATAATACAGTACTATTGTTTCTTTTCTTGAGTCTGCTGTAACTAGTTCCATGAAAAAGACTGTTTTTATACATAAATCTTGTATAAGATTCAGCTGTACTTTCTATATTTTCAAGCAAAATATGTTCAGTTAGTAATTGTTGAGTTAACGATAATACAATCAACTTGCATTTTATTCTTCATTGTTGTGATTAACGATTTCTACGTTTTCATTGTCAGGAAACTGATTGTTATCAATGATATTGGCAATAATATCAACTTCTGCATTTTGCTACAATAAAATGTTAAAATTGATTAAGTCTTTATTCATTAAAAGACACGCAGTGTAGAATATTCGATCATTATAAAGACACAATATTATTAATATTTTTTAATCTTACAGTAATATATATATATATATATATATATATATATATATATGATTATTTCTAAAATATTTCATTTTGAAATTAATATTTTAGAAATATTATGTCTTTATAGAGTTCTTAACAATTATATTAACTTATAAAATATTTGTATGCAGAATCTTTAAAATAAATAATAAAAGCATGATTATATAATATTATTTTTATAATATTTTCATTTGTTATAATATCATATGCGGAATATTGAATGACAGTTGCAGAACGAGTAGTGAATTCTTCTATCATGTTTTCATTTTTCGGTCTAGCAACGACACTTTTACACGGGACTCCGAACTTCTGATTTATGGCTTTCCATAATACTTTAGTCGTTTAGTTCGGACACATTGAAACTATAGGATCCTGATGAAGTAATTTTAATAGTTTTTAAAGAAAGTTTTATAGTATTTAATTTATTGATTTTTTAAAAATGAAATAGAACTAATTCAGGCGTAAGAGTGAATAAAGAAAGATTGAAGAAGTGCAACTTTACTTTTCTTTTGCAGCACATGCAGTATCCAATTTTCGTCCACAGAATGTTATGGATAAACTTTTTAAAAGTACTGTGCGCAATAAATGCAACAATTGCAGCCGATCTACCGTCTCTACTGGTTCTATTCATGACGTAACTATTTGAAATTAAATGTGTAATTATACTGTACTGTTATAAAAATATATAATATATAAACATATTTTAAGACTTGATTTTTCTATTTCTCAATACCCAGGTACATATCTACACAGTTATCAAAATCATAATTTTTATATAATAATGATTAACGAAAAATTAAAATTATCACATAATGAGAGAAAAATTAATGAATATTTAAATGGGAGCACAATTTCGGATGAAGAATTTACATTTAATTATCTGCAAGTAGCTTTGATTTAATGTTTAAATTTTAAACAATTTTATATTTTTACATTATTATCACTCATTGTAAAATGTTAATAACTTCATTAAAAAGGTCAATAAAAATAAATCTCACAAAAACCTACAGTCACTATAGGGTCTATAGCTACTACAGGACCTAGAGTCACTACAGGATCTATAGTGACTACAGAATTTCTACGATAACTATAGGTATAATAGTTTTATAGTCACTATAGGCTCTATAGTGTAATAATCATAAGACTGCACTCAACTAGCCCCACGTTGGGACCAGCCAAATGTAATAATCATAAGACTGCTCGGGGGAGGGCGCCAGGTTCAGCTCCTGAAATATTTTGGATGGAAGAGTTGGGAGGTCAATGAATCAGCACAGAGTCATTTGTGAAAAATAACAATTTATTCCTGGCACCAAAAGCTGCCAGGGAACTTATATGTCGCAATGGGCGACGCAATTTTCAATTAAATTTACTTTGTGGACTGATTGTCCTAATTACTAGTTACTAATTCTTTTACAGTTAACACATCATGCATACTTTTTGATGAAGCGTGCTATTCATCACTTGAAGTTTGCAGGGCCTGAGCGCGGCCACTTATAATTTCTCGTCGTTACGGTCGTTCGGCGAGACGGATTCGTCTCATAGTTCTTTCACCAGTGGTTGAGCTGTGTCCACGGGCAGGCCTGGGTGGCGGCCACGGGCGGAGGCGTAGGCCGTCCCAAGTGCGGGCCGGGGTGGCGACCTCGGGCGGAGGCGTCGGCTGTACCAGGTCGTTGAACTTCAGCGGCGCGTCTCTCTGCAGGTCGCCAAATCGAACAGGCTCAGCGGGTTGAATGGCCACGGGCGTTGATGTAACGCGGTGAACAGTCACTGGGCTCGGCGCGTGAGGCGGCAAAGGCTACTGGGCCGATGCGGAAACAGCGCGGGATCAAGTAGTCTTCCGCCCGAATTTTCTCCGCGACAAGTCCGCAGTCTTGTCCTAATTATTCCGATTCTGGGAAAGTCTTTCCCAAACTCGCGTCCCGATCGTAAGTAACTGAAGTAGTTGAAGTGACTGACGTGACCGAAGTCTCTCAGAAGTAAGTGAAGTAAGCTTGAGAAGTCCTCTCAAGTGCTCTAGTGCTCAAGTCCCCCCGTGCTCTCGTCTCCCAGTCTAGTCTCTCAAAAAATACTTAAGTGCCTTAGTTCTAAAAATCTTTAAGTGTCTCTCCTTGATTTCTACTGTGCATCACGTTTTATGAGAAATTCCCTTTCCCCTTCCCCAAAATGTTCCTAGCTCTGGGTTATCCCTTCCCCCCTGGTGAAGCTTCCCATTGGCTAAGGGTGGCTGCGTCGCAGAATTTTGATTAGCCAATCATGTGGCAACTTTCCCGTATTTTTCCGTCGATGTTCTCAGTCTAATACTGGATTCTTTCTCTCGCTCGCTCCTCCCTTTGTTAGTTGTTCCAGAAGCTGCTCGCAGCTGTCCGGACACGTGAGCTTGTAAAAGCGCATTTCACGGACCATCTCGTCCGGCATGGGCTAAACGACAGCCTACTGTATTTATTTGTACGCAGCCCTTTCGAGGATTCTGGCGTCTTCCCGGGCGCGTGTCACTTTCGTCAGGCTTTGTTCGGAAGGGGATGGCTGAGGCCGAGAAAGGGGTTTCGATTATGACGCGTCGTAAATGTGTCTTCCTCGCCTAATGGACACCCGGCCCAACTCATCGGGGCCCGGCGTTCCCTGGTCGCGCGGCGGGAGAACGGACGCGGGGGCGTTCTTTTGTCCGCAAAGTTTTTTGGCGAGGGAGCAGCAAGTATTTTTATGAGGGGCAATATAACAGGGTTGCTTCTGAGAAGGGGCTGGCGCGGTCGGGGGGTGGGCTGGTGTGACAAAGGAACCTTCGCTGCAAGAGCCTCCCCTCTTGGCCTACTTACTTCTGTGCCGCGGCGCGAGCTTGTTCCCAGCTGCAGGAATTATCGGTTATTGGCGACGCCATAATAAAATTATATTTAATTAATCGGTGACGCCACAATAGTTACTTCAGGTTTTCTATATTAACTACAGCTTCTATAGTTCTATAGTGCGCAATTTAATATAGAAATTTTCTATAGTTACTACAGAACTCAACTATAGAAAATTTCCTATAGTAACTATAGAATTTTTCCGTAAGGGATACACGAAAAGGATAATTATTTCAAATGTATCCTTATTTTGATAGTGCCTTAAGGAAATTTCTAATGAAATGTATATAAATAACAATGTCATTACTAAATTATTAGAAAGTTTGCAGAACTCGAGTTGGAAACTAATAATTACAAGAGCGTGACGCCGTCTTAAAATACCCAAGTTATGTCAAGTGCTCCGCGCGGAGAAGCGAGCAACTACAATCTGAGAAACACAAACAGAAAAAGTTGCAGGTTGACACACAACGAGCTAGAATATACTACATGGAGTGGCTGAAGCCGTTACATCTTTGAAGCACATTGAAGCCACGTTTTTGCAGTCAAAGCTGGGAAACAAAGTATTCTAGTATTAGAGTGGCTGAAGCCGTTACATCTTTGAAGCACATTGAAGCCACGTTTTTGCAGTCAAAGCTGGGAAACAAAGTATTCTAGTATTACGTTTGGCGCTGGTTACGGACGGTTACACTGCCATATGTTTTGACATCAGAAACATGGCGGCCACTAGTTCGACGAGCCTCCACCAAGAGCGCTGAAACTATAGGGACAGGCACTCTGGGAGAGACTCTCTGTACTATATTCTGGCTCGGTGTTGACACACCTATTCTCTTCCTCTGGGCTCGCCGTCTTGTGCGCCATTGTGCTTTCCAAACGACATTGTAGCCGAGTGACGGTGAGACGTATTTAAGTCTCAGCTGGTAATTGCAATGGGGAGGCGATTCGATGTGAACATCGCATATCTTCTATCCCAGGACTGGTGCCAAGTGTGTGGTATTCGCTATTTAGAGCATTCTGGATTCGGTACCGCTTCTCTTTCTCTTTCAGACTTTTATCAAGTAAGTTTTATTCACTTTATGACTCGAATGAATGATGAAAGTTGTGCGCAAGAGTAGAATCTGCAAACAAATTTTATTGTTGATGATGAATAACTTAAATTAATTTGTTTATATTAATCAATTTTATATATTTTAACATAATTTATAAAGATAATGTAAACTTATTATTTATTGTAACACTATTAATAACATAACTGTATGTGAATGTTGTTAAATAATGTACCTAATTTATTGTAATTTGAAATAATTTGTTTTCTGACTTTGCTTGATATTTTCTGTAAGTCAAGCAATAAATTATTATTAATATTATTATAAACCGCTGATATTTCATGGGCTGTGATGAAATAATCTTCCTTTCAAAAGGAAAGACATTGAAATTCGACCTTCATGAAGATGTCAAAAAATAATTATTTTTTTTTAAATTCGTGACTTTCGAAACCATTATAACAAGTGATGATTGCCATTTTATGTTACACAGTTTCCTGTATGATTTTGTTGGAAGGATTTGAGAACTGAATGTTGAAGTAAAAAGCACCAACCTAACAATTCTAAGTAAGGTCCTTGAAAGCCCAGGACATGCAGTGAAAAACGTTGCTATCCAGAAATTTTGCTCCTTTCTTTCCACAAGTCATACCTTCATTATTCTAATATAAATATTTATATCTAAATATTCTTAGATTTCTGGGCATCAAAATATTACAGGTACATTTCTTTTTTTATAGTTGATGAAAGAAAATGGATTTATACCACACCGTCAGTTCTATTTTCCGTTTGAGTATAAGGCGTGGTCAAACCAAAAAAAGAAACGACAAAAGGCAGGAAAATCAAAATCAAAATACGGCGGAGCAGGAAGAGGTCAAGCAGGAACATCCAAGAATGCTTCTAAAAAAGGGTAAAAAAAAGTTTTAAATTTTGTATTATTTGTCAAATGTATAAATCAAATTTTTGACCTTTAGAATTAAAAAAATATATATTAAAGTTTGACTTAGAGTACGAATCAAAATCTGTTTTAAGACCCGGGGGGAGGACATTTCGTCTCAATCGCGATTAGGTACCGAGAAAGGTACAAAAATTCTATTCCAAAGTGAATGATACTGATCTTGAGGGATGCTGAAATAGTTTCCACTCAGGAGTTGTAAAATAATAAATAGTATAATGGAGAGAGAGAGAATTAGTAAATGTTTGTTTGTTCTCTTACAGACTGACGTTTCCAGATCTGGAGATAATACTCAGTAATGACTTTTTCTTAAAAAGA
The DNA here is from genome assembly GCA_038098605.1 of Gryllus longicercus. NCBI lineage: Eukaryota > Metazoa > Arthropoda > Insecta > Orthoptera > Gryllidae > Gryllus > Gryllus longicercus. The sequence continues at coordinate 2,911,855 of JAZDUA010000175.1, read as the reverse complement.
GGAAGGTATTCAAATAAGTTTGTAACCCTGTAATATATTTCATTTTCCATTTGTAAAAGATTGTGCATTCATTTCATTTTTCCTTTCAGAAAATATGAAGAATACTGTCCTTTTCGCAAATATTTAGAAGGAAAGTAAAACATAAAATAAGCATGGTCAGACCATAAGCACTTGATACTTTTCAAAGAATGGTGCTTTCCATTTGTGTAAGATTGAAACTTGGCTAAATAAAGTATTTTGTCTACATGAATGTTATCAATGACAACCCCTTCTTTTTCAATCATTTGGAATAACAACTATTCAACACTAATAAACCAATTTATTTAAAAATTCTATAATTAAAAACAGTCAATATTATGTGGTTTTTGTAAAATATACTTCACTCTAATTTATGGACAATTTGTTTTGTAAGACTCTTTCACCTACCGAATGAAATAAAAATAACAAATGAAGTTCTCAACCTATTGCTTCATACATAAGTTATGTCATTAATGAATTTGGAAGTTCTTTAAGTAAGTATGTTATCACAAGTTTTGTGAGTGGCTAATGACAAGTGGGCTAATAGGAAAAAGCATTAAACAATTTATAAAAATTTACTCTCAATAATTTCGTACAACTCGCCTCTGACACTAAATACTATTCCTGAGAACGGCGAGTATTTTCATAGTTGAAGCAATCAGGATTATAGCTAATGTAAGTTTTGTTTTTATATACTAGCATTTCCTTTAAAGCTACAGTAGCGTGTAAAAGAAAATGGTCAAAGTAATTGCATTTCTAGACTTCTAATTGAACAATGTGAAATCCTTTTTTTAAATTGGTGGTTGGCGTTCAGTTAACTGTTTTGTTATAAGTGCATTTTTTAAAACAGAATAAGTGAGAGATCATTGAAATAAAACACTCAACATCGATTCAGTTTTATACATTCACTTGTTTTTACCTAAACGATAATTTAGGTATTATTTATTCTCATCTTCGGATTTAAACTTATATAATAGGTGCATTTCATTTATCTTCTAAATATCAAAAAACAAAGCTGTGTCACCCCATGTTTCTGAATAGAGTGCTAAAAACAAGAGGACTTAGATTTCAATGCGGATTTTGCCATGGTCTCATAATGTTCATCCCCCAAAGATTTTTGTGCAAAAAACCTTTGTATACCTTATGGTAATAACGTCATCCTTTCAAAAACGACACAATATGTAAACTCAGTGAGTGCCTCATTTCCCTAGATTAGTTTCCCAGACTTCTCTGCATTGTCTATTCTATGATTTCTAGAAGCGTTAATTGCCAATCGAAATATCATCCACCTGAAATTAAGGCGCTTTTATTTTAGAAGCTGTATTTCTTATTATTTGGATTTCAATAAAATGGAAGTAAATCAGTGCCACTCGTACCAAAATTCAGAGTTTTCAATCAAAACATGTATAAGATGTTAATAGTTCACTGTTCATGTCTTGTCTCAAACAGATCGCAACCACAAACATGCATTAACTACAAATAAAAAGGCAAGCTATTTATCTTTCAGACAGTAAAACGATCAGTTTTTCTTTGCACTTATATCGTTTAAAGGTGACTGAGCAATTATCATAAAACAAATTGTAAGCAAGGTGCATATAACATGGTGTGCGGAGTTCGCGTTGAAAACTGGTCCAGTCTGCGCATGACGTCATCAGGATAGTATGCAAGGCAGGTATTACTCGCCAACTTTTCTTCAACGATGGATAAAGAAATGCGGGTAGAGTGAGGGTATTAGTTACGAAATCGGCCACTGGGTTTTATGAAGCAATGCCAATCTCTGGAGAATCCGTCACGCCTTCGTAACGTTCTCAATAATTTGCGTTCTAACTGTATCAGGAGTTCGAGGTATCTCCTGTAATAGATCTGTACCTGTTTCGGTCATTTCTTTTCGTTTCTGGAGAAAATAACCGATAAAAGTTTTCGTCTTAAAATGAAAATTGTTTCTATTTCGTGCCAGTGAAGATGTGTTTGGAATGTTGTCATCAGTGCTCGCTGCGAGCTTTTGCCTTCATCTGTTTATTGTGCCAGAGAGGGGGAAGCAAGGTCACCGTTCAAGAAAAGTTACGCGAGTAATAACAATTACTCCAGAACAAACAAAAATAAAAATGCGAAAAGAACGTTTTCCATCACACAGTGACATTCGGGAGAATTGAAGTCTTGCCCGTCGGCGCAAATATTGAAAACGGTACGTTCTGGAGCATGCTGTCCTTGCCATTCCGAGAAAAAATGCTATTACTTAGTATTAGAGCTGTTAAATGAACGAACGGTGAACATCACAATTTATATGTATTAATAAATAAATAATTTCAAAAATTAATATTATTGATTTTATTATCTGGACCGAATTTTTTCAATTCATTTTAAACAAGATAATAAAATGGTTCCCTGAAACAAATAGTATTACGTTAAAATCCTGAAAGATCTAGAAATCATAATGCCATTAATCACCGACCGAAGAATTGACTAGAGAAATAAAGAATTCTGACAAATCTGTGCAAAAAAGTGAGAGGGTGGGGAAAAGAACAATGCATGCAAAATCTAAAGAAATGCTAGACGACAATTCAGATGAGACCATGACCATTGACATTTCAGATGACTGCAACAGTGAAGTTCCGGAAATGTATTTATTTCTGCTTTCAGCGCTTTTGAAAACGTATGGGAATGTGCTTAGGAAACGTATGGGAACAAGCAATCTTGGAGAGAATTTGAAAGAGCAAAACTTTCTCTAGAGTAAGAGTGAATAATACACAAGAAGATATACTGATTTGAAAAATTAAGTTTCTGCATTAGAAATAGAAAATAAAAAACCGAAAATAGGAATTGATAAATTGAAAACAGAAAACGAATATTTAAAAACAATTAAGGAAAGAGACCTACACAATATGTTGATTACCACTTTGCCCAAAATTATTAGTCAAGGTCAAATTAAGATGCTATTGAATCCGAAACAAAAGATTATTCATTGTCCACCACAAGACTGATTCATCAACTTTACTGAGAGGGTAAGTGATAATTCATACATGTATTTATGAAAAAATATCATTTCCTGCTTGCCTACCCTTCGAAAGTGGGCTTTATCCTTTGATGTAGAGAAAGGTCTACTAATAGGTGTTTTAAAAATAATGAAATAATTATATGAGTCGTCATTGCCAACAACATTATTTATTACAATAGCAGCTTTCGATGGCTTTAGCTATCGTGATCAGTTTTCTGCTGTATGGAAGCCACAAAACCGCTAGTCGACTAGATGACGTAGTCGTTTTTGTGGCTTCCATACAGCAGAAAACTGATAATGATGGCTAAGCCATCGAAGGGTGCTATTGTAATAATATAATTGTAATAAATAATAATATTGTTGACAATGACGACTCATAATTATTTCATTGTAAATGCCAACAAAACTCGCCACAATACCAATAACGAAATAATAATAATAAATCAAATGTAATATCAAGCAAATTTGGCAGCATCTATACAAGCACTCCAGATTGCTCAGACCATTACCCCTTATCACCTTCAAGTCAAAGAGTCGAAGAGACAAAAAGTACGTCCCGGTGCAAACATTTTTTCCGAAAGAGTTTCTAGAGCAACTGAATGGTTTGAAAAAATGGAATTCTTATAAAATTGTGATTGGAAGAAACATCAAGGTTTGTGACACTTATGAATGATTTCATTTGATATTTTTAATGCCAAAAGTAAATTCGGACTCTTCCAGGACTCTATGCATTTTGTGTAAATTTGGGAAATCAACTAACAACCCTAAACGAAGTCAGTGGTACAGTATCAAAAATTAAAGTTGAAAATCACCATCAGTAATACCTTTACAAAGGGGGATTTTGATGAATAATATATATTTGATTGAAATGTTTTTTTATCTGAAAATGAAATATGAAATTGAATATGTTTTAGCGTATAGCATAAATCAAGACTTTTGGAAACTTTCTTAGGTTATATTCGTGACATGGGTGGCAAAAGTGGCGAACCTATTCCGAATTAAATATTAGTTGAGACGGTATGTTATTTAGAAAATTCATCGACTGTACTCTCGTAGATCTAATGTTATGACTTTAAAAAATATTCCATTAAATAGTGATGACGATATTGTTAATCGCTTTGCCACGTTTTTAAAATCAGTTGATGTTTCTCAAGGTGCATTCAATTACCATATTCTCGATTCTTTTCTTATTGGAGTTTCTAACACATTTAACATCAACAATACCACATATGATGCAATTTGAATTGATATAAAAAAACAGAAATCTAGAATGTGTAGCGGTGCTGATGGTTTACCACCGTTTATATTGAAAGGCTGTAATGATGAGTTATCCTATTCTTTATTCATTATTTATAATCTTATTTTAAAAACTGGAAAAGTTCAAGCGAAGATTTTCACCGTTTGAAATCTAAAATTACATCCTTCTTTATTCATCCAAAACACACTAGTACCATTGCTACCAAACCAAATACCAGTTAAGAACCTAGACTCACAATAGACACAAAATTAACCTGGAAAGCACATATCTCAAGCACAGTAAACAAAACATACTGAACAATTATAAAACTCTATCCCATACTAAATTATACATTAATACTTCGCATTGAATGGGGTAAAATAATTAACAAGTAAATAATCAGACCCACATTACCCTACGTGAACCCCGTTTGGATAAAGGCAGCTCATAGCCACACAAAGAAACTCCATGTTATACAAAGTAAGTGCCCCAGAAAAATTACCAAAGATCCGTGGTTCATAAGTAATGAACACCTACCCAGAGAATTACAAATGGAACCCATTAAAGATCAATATTCTCAAAATTAAAAAAAGAACTTTTATGATTTACTACTAGAATTCCCAGCTACAGAAACTTACCATCGAGCTACTTACAGGCAGCCAAACAGAATCCACTCCGATATCCTAGGAACATTTTCAATATTCCCTAACTAACTGAAAATATAATCTCTCTTTATCTCTCCCTGCCCCCCCTCCACAACATTATCAACTATTGCTCTTCAAGCTCATTTTTCTTATATATACCTATACTTTGACCTGAGGATGATTCATCCTATAATGTTCGAGAAATCCATGTAATCAACATTCTTGAAAGGCAGAAATGCCGATCAAAAATAAATTAAAAAAAAACAATGCTAATGTGAATTACTTTAAAATAATAGAATTATGTGAATACATTATTTGAATATTCAATTACACTTGAAGGAATAAACTTTTGGTCTGGTTACGTATAATTTCGGATGGAACACAAATTTCTTCATCTTGATTTAGCAACTAAAGACGTAATTATCTGACAGTGAAACACTCAACTGGATACAGTTCTTATCGAAAGAAAAATTAAAATATCCTTCAGGGAAATTATTTCAAGTAACCATTGTCATAGAGAATGAATTTTCAAATTTTCGTGGGCAGAATCTCATAAGTGGAAATACAATGTTTCAAACGTTCACTCAAATAGTTGCAAAACAATTCCCAAATTTACATTTTGATGTTTTTTGTCTTGTGCGTACAAGAACGTATATAAGGTTGCGAAATTTAAATGGAAGACATGAAGACAACGTGAGAAAACAAAGGGGAAAAAACATCAAAATTTATTAACAGCAAGCATTAATCAGGCACAATATATAATATTGGTCATTTTATGTCTGTAAAAATCGAGGAAGGGAAAATTTATAGCAGCAATTTAATGCTTAGAGATGGAATAGCGTCTGATCGATTTGTTCAATCCTTGTTTTAGAGCATGCATTTTTCCTGTAAAAATCAAATTTGATATATATTATACCTTTCGCTTTCCTTGCGACTTCAGTGACCTCGGATGTACTGACATTCAGCTACTCTTTGAAATGGAAAGCAATCTCATTAAATGTTGATGCTCTACGCTGAACTTTTTCTAGATTCCTTTGTTGCAAAATTCTGTATGGGTCCCAACATACCACGCCAAATTTAATATAGGTCGCACTCATGACATATATGCTAGTTCTTTGGCTCTCGCTGTACTTTTTTTCAGTATCCGCATAACAAAATGTAAAGATTTCCAAGCTTTCCCTACAACAAAATTGACTTTGATTTTCCCAGCTCAATTCACTGTCTAGTTGTATTCCTAAGTATTTGCAAGACGTGACACGAGGTATAACATTATTGTTCAGTTTGTACGCAGATTCATAGTAACTTCCACCATATAGGTATGAATTCTATATTTAATTATAAATCAAAAAGAGTCTTCATAACATACGCTCAATAACATCGCAATGTCATATGTAAAGTTTAATGTCAGTCTTAAGGCTGAGAAATTAGGCTTAGATGATTAGGAGAGCATTTGCAGAAACTAAGACGAGAGAAGTTCTGTGCATCGCCTTGCTGTGTTCTCATCAGAAGAGAAAATTTTGAAAAGACGACACATTATTGACAAACATTATTACTTTGCACATTAAGTCTTAAAGAGATTGTCATGGTTACCTTTTTATGGACGAAAATAAATGTTCTCCTTAGGAACTTCACCCTTGGTACTGCTTTTTGCCACTTTTTGAATCGCTGATTCACAAAGACTTCAAAAATGCTTGCTTCCAAACGTACTAACCAACTTTCAATACGTCGAAAACGCGTGTTGCTTAGCTTCTCTGCAACAAAACTGCTCGTGACCCTAAAAAATAAAAATAAAATCTTACACATACGCAAACTACCTCACACTTGGACAAACACATACCTTTATCCAGCGCCCAGCGGCTAATACCAACATCCTCCAGATGGAGTCTAAAATTATCCCCTCGTTGCCATTCCAGCTATGTCCACATTATCTGACAAATAGGGAAGTAAATAAACATTAGAAATGTATCGATCTTAAGCCGTAACGTAGATGGACTGAATATATTTATATATAAAGAAACCCTTAGGAGGCTCAGGGCATCTATCGAAGTCACTGCAGTGCCGTTGGATTCAAGTCCAGATGGGGTGGCAGGATTTTCGATGCTAGCTAGATAGCTACGTCAATTTCAGCTCCTGTTTAGAGAACTCGAGCGGCCAGCTGCTTTAATCGGATGCTTTTCATGGTTTCTCCTATCAATACCAGGCGAATGCCAGAGCCGTACCTTATTAATCGAGCCCGTACCGCACGCTATCTTTCCTTTCATTCACACTCTCTTATCCTCACCTTTACTTACACCACTTGCATGCATTACCGGGTGGCCAGTCGGTTGAGTGATCGATAATTCCAGGAACATCAAATGCCAAAGTCATTAGTCCCATAAGTACAGTACATGTTTTGCCGCGGAAATACAATGATCTTCTCCCCGGTGGATGGTGAGATTCTTCCCGGGATTCGGGATTTACCGTTGCATATGCTGATGCTTGGTAATAAGTACTGGCGCAATACTGCTTATTTTTGTGAACAGTGCTTGGGCCAGCACTGGCGAACGACAGTTGGTAATCAGTACTGTCGCAGACCTGGTTAAATTTTTTACCGTTCAGATGCCGATGCTTGGTAATAAGTACTGGCGCAATAATGCGTAATTTTTTGATCTATACTGTCGCAACGCTCATACAATTTTTAACCTTTCACATGCCGATGCGTGGTAATAAGTACTGGCCCATACTGGTTAATTTTTTGAACCGGTTAAACTACTGATGCAGCACAAGAATAGACTGTAAACTTTAAAAATGCGCGAAAATTATTTCATAAGTATATCTATTTATTAAGTAAGTATTTTTTATAACAGTTACCTTCTTCCTGTTCAGTTAATCGTAAAACTGTAAATAATCGCTTATAATTCTTTTGAAATGTAGGTCGATCTCATCAAATTGCTGTCATTTGGTGCCAAAAATGAAAACGATTCAATAGACTTAACGCTGCAGCAATGTATGACCAAAAATTTGCAAATGCAGTACAGTGGAAGGGGCAGAAAAATTAAAGGCAAGGGAAAAAAAGATTTTCCTGCAACCAATCTCTGCTCTCTCACATTAGGTAACCACTTTTTATTTATTTCTGCCTCAATGTAGAAAACTAGTAATTTAAAAATTTTAAACAAGTGAATATTGTAATAAATGAAAACGAGGACATTTTTGTTATTCTTATAAACCAGATTTACTTTTGGACTAATAAAAAATAATCAATAAGATATCCATGGCGTATTTGTATGTTGTAATTATAATAAGTAAAACAATAACAAGTCTTGCTGATTTGTGAATTTCAACACTTAATTACAACGATTTTTATTTCAGATGAACTTATACCGCAATTCAAACAAACAAAAGATGTTTTACTATCAAAAGTCAGTCGTTGGCTTGCTGGGGCAGTTGATCGCGAAGGCGGGAGAAAATAACGAGATATTTAAAGTCCGAGTTGTATGTTATATTATTATTATTATTATTTTTATTTTTATTATTATTATTATTATTATTATTATTATTATTATTATTTTATAACCACAAATATGTAGAGAAAATACATATTATTCAGTTTATTTACAATACGTATATCATTTTTTACAATTACCCAATAAATATACTGATTATAGTGTTGTACCCTGATAAAATGAAAGTTTGAAAAAAATCTGAAATGTACTAAAAATTCTGAAATTTATGAATTATTAGAGCATTTCAGACCACGGAATTAACGAAAAGCTAGTACTGGCTTTGCACCATCTGCCATGCATTCACAGCCAATACTGGCTTTACACCATCGACCATGCATCGACTGCCAGTACTGGCTTTTGCACCACCGACCAAACACCGGCAGCCAGTACTGACTTTGCATTATCGGCCAAGTATCGACAGCCAGTACTGGCGCAACGTAAATTGGCGTTACACCTCCATTACCGCGCTAACGGTTGGGTACTGTTTGCCAGTACTGGGCCTTTACTGCGCCAATTTCTAATTTCCACCTGGGTACCGTTACAAGCAATAGTGGTCGCTAATGACCTAGATGTTATTGCGACCTTAAATAATAATAATAATAATAATAATAATAATAATAATTAATAATAATAATAATAATAATAATAATAAAAATAATAATAATAATAATAGATACGAGTCATTATATTTGCCTCACTAATAAACATTCGTGTTTCTGACGGTTGCAAAACACTATTAAGAGATCCCTCCACTATTTCCTATTAAAAGCACTATACACTTCGCAATTTACAAAAATTAATACTAATATAAGGTTTAATGGGTGCTCTAATCCGACCGAGACTCCAAGAACGTGCTCTGGCAATCCGTCTTGCCGATTAATCTACCCTAACTGCTTAAGCAGTATGCAATACGCATCTCAAGTTCATAGGCCTTTACAATTAGCAACGAAACAAACGGTTGAAATCTGAAAATAAGAAACGAACACAATTTGATAAATCTTTGATATATACAATTTGAAAAACTTGATAAAATAATTTGATAGTTATGCAAACATGATGGATGGGATTTCGAACTGAGAAGTGAGTTTGACGCAAATGTCCAGTCACGATCTGCCACGACAGCGATGTATATGCTTCTCCCTCCACGTACCTTGTTCCCCCTCCTCTGCCGTTCGCCTACGCCGCACAGTGATCCCAAGCGACTCACAAGGCATTTACATTACTTTTGCGACATCGTAGAAATTATTTCTAGTAATATTTTCGGAAATACATGGGCCAAATAAGAATAAACTAAACAAAAAAGAACTTGTCCCTTGATGAATTACCTATCTTCAATTGAATTTTTCTTTTGACAATGTTAAGTACATTACAAACATTTAATTCAATATTTCTCTGTAACAATTTTTACAGCGAAAAAAATGCTCAAACGGATCAATAGTTGACGTTATACCATGATATATACTTATTCCGAGACCTCAAAATGGGTGCTGTTCATTTTACAGGAACAATTATAAAATGCAATGTCTGAGGGAGGAATGAGTATATGTCGTCTACAATAAAAGGGATTATCTGAATACATGTTGATTAGATTAAGGAATTCGGGAAAAACTGATATAAAAATCTCATGCTCAGTTATACTTTACGAGTGTACTAGTATCTCAGGTACTAGGTTTTAATTTCGAAAACATCATAATACTTATTTTCAATTTGTAAACTAAAATTAAGGAATGACGAAAGAAAAAAAAGAAAGACAAGTATAATATTCATAACATCATTGATTCTGGAGGAGAATTATTGCGATCACAGTTCTAATCGATAGTTTTCCGTCGTTTGTCCGATCAATACGAGGCGAATGCCGAAGCTGTGCCTTAAAAAATGGGCCTCGGACAGAGCGTGATATTTCCTTCCTCATCCGTTCCCTACCTCTCTCCTTACGCACACAAACCCACATATTGCGAGACAAATCCGGTGTTTACAGCATATCCCGGCATATGAGGATACCTCGCTGGGAGAGGTATCTGAAAGTGGAAAACCATACAAGCTGGTACGCCGGTTCTTATGTCCCAGCCGGAGGAACACCGCCATATCAAGGGATAAACAAGCATTATACATACGGGACCAATTACCTTAGCAGTTGACGCTCCCGAAAATTCAAAATAATCAATCAGTTACCTCATTATTTACTTCAAAGATGTTTTATATTTTCGGCGACAGGTTTTCATGAACACGCTTTTTTGTCCATGACTTTGGCCTCGTTTCGGAGTACTGTACGCCTTCACTCCCGTCTCAGGACTTCCGCCAGTGACTGCTTTGGGCAGCACTCGCATTGTCTTCAGCAAACGAGCAAAGCGCTAGGATGGATCCTTATGATGCTAGTATTGGGGTGAAATGGACGAAATGGTGTCTACCCAATCGTCGCCCCTACCATATTCATGGTCGTCATTGCGCTACTAATGCTCTTCTCTACAAAATTATTAAGGTATGTCGCTCGAATAGCGCAGCTTTGGAATGTCACGTTTAGAGGCTTTGTCAAGGGGCTCTTGTGGCAGAAGGGCCGTCGGAACTCCGTTCAAGTACTGCTTTCTAAGAGTTTTTCTTTACTCGTCATTTGGCTCTGCACTTCAAGACACAAATTAAACGTACCGATACATCTCTTTGAGAATATGTTGTACTCCTTTTTTGATATTTGAGAACTGATACAATACAAAAACCAAACTGCCGGTACTGGACCATTATGAGTGAGTTACTGTCATTTTAAAAACGTGTTTACGGGCGAGATTTTAATTTAAAATTTTCTAAAAGAATCTGGTTATCCTTATTCTATGGACGTTATATACATATTAATTATAAGTTGTAATCGGGAGTAATTTCTAGATGCTCTCAGAATTCATCAAGGTTGTTTCCTTATTCGCAAGTCTCATTTACGTTAACACATTTTTATATGTAATGGTACACTTCTTACAAGTTATGTAGGTGTCCAAGGTATTTTTCTAAACCTCGCGTCAGGTGCACAAATTCTTCATGTCACATGACTCCCGTAATAAAATCTATGTCAAGGGTGTATACTGGATCTTTCATCTTCGTGTAATACACAACCAATGTTATCAACTGAAATCTCTGTTTAAAATGTTGTGCTTTGCTTTAAACGTTTACAATTTGTTGAGGAATGTAAACATTACGTATCTCATAACCTACAATGGCAAATCAACCTTATATAACATACTACGCTGAATTGTGAAACCGCATTTATTTTGTTCTGTACTTCTTTTAGTAAGAATGAGACGTGTATCTGCTACATGATTTCTTTTAAATCAAGGTTTGCTGTTTATTCCATGGGCATAATAATAAATCTAACATGAAATTTGAGTTATTTTAAAAGATACAATATCTTATTAATTCTATTTTATCGAACCATCTCTTAAATTTGAAATGCATTTTAAATACAATATTGGAATGTTTTGTTATTCAGATGATAGAAGAAAAGCATGGACCGTCTGCAGTTCCTGAACTGATGTTTTCTACAGGAAAATCTTTCCATTGGAATGATGTCGAAACGTGAATTAACAGAAAAGGATGCTAAGTTTCAAAATAGGCAAATTATTCTAAACAAGTACCAAGATTTTCTCCAAACACTTGTTAAGTAAAGAGTTAATGATTTACATATCAAAATCAAAGACTGATCTTCACAACTAGGGAAAATGGTTTTTCAATAGGTGTTTAAATGAGGAGCAAAGTAAAATACATATCAAGAAAACATATCACTGCCAAGAATTCAGATGTCTCAATGTATTTGTCTGAAACATTTTCTATGCAATCTAAATATTTTAATATTTTTCTCACCAGTAAAGTGTACAGTCTTTTATGTAAGTAATTTTGTTAGATTTCTTCCAAATAAAAATGCCTTTACTTAATAACTATTTATTTTATTTTTGTAACTTTTTTAATTGTATTATGTAGAGTGTATTGATTTCTAGTCACATCACTTTGAACCTTGTAGAAGAATTTTTGTAAACCAATTAATATATAAAACTTCCCCATTCGTGAATTTACTTTCTGGAAATTGATTTATTTAAGGTGTATATACAATACAATACAATCAAAATCATCTTCTTATCTCAATACACTGTATATCTTTGCATTGGACATATAAATTAGTAGGATTATATGCAGCTGTAAACTTTTCTCCTCCTAGATAACAGTATGAAAAGTAATATGAAGACAAAATAAAGAAAGAGAAACAAAATTTAAGGTAAGCTACCTGAAGTTGAAAAATCGTGAGAAATTTAGTTCTTTGGCGAATATTCATGAAAATAAAAATGCATGCTTACTCGAACAATAGTAACACTTTTCAATAACAGATTTCATAATTTTTCCCCTTATATAATGATGTATAACTATCAGGATTTACATTAAATCATTTTATTTCTCTTTTTAGTTATTTTTTACATCAATTTGGAAATTTGTTGATTCCCACGTAACACTTTCATATTTAGTTAATCGTCCCTCATCTAGCCAATTGAGAGCACGTGCTATTTATTAAAAATAAAGAACACACTAGTTTCCGTCAGTCTTTCTAGCGCTAAGGGCTTTCTTAACTTCAATTGATTTATTGATTGATTTTGTATTCCCGAACGCTCTACTGCGTATCGACACTATTCCCGTACGTATAGTGCGTGTTTTATCGCAGGTGACGCACTTCCTTGTTAGATAGTAAGATTCAGTGTCGGCCTATACGTCAGCTCGCAATGTTTTCCCAGGTATCTCCCACCAGCGGGGCATCACCCGAACCGGGACAAGTTCTTAGCTCCCGAATAATCACCCGACACGTGAGGTAGTGATGGAAGTGTAAGTATAGGTAAAGTTTTCTTTCAGGTTTCTCCCTGCAAGTGACTACGTTTCACCTCGGACAAGCTCCAAGCTCCCGGATGGTTTTCCATTGTGTGTGGTGGTTTGGTGCACGTAATTGTGGGGGCTTGTATGGAAATCGAGAGGAGGGGGAAAGGATATGGAAGGGGAGATCGCGCGTGTCCATATGATACAGTATCGATTGAATCGATGTAAGAGAGTTATACTTTATAAAAGTAATGAAATCATAATAAATAAACGCTGAAGGAAAATAAATGAACGAAAATATACTATTTTCTTTTCATAATTGTCAATGTTTAAAAAATAAAATGTGTACAAAAGTTTTTTTTATAGAAATGATAAAGTTTTTTTCAACCACACATTTCCCCGGTTTATCTGAAATTATTTTTCTATTAATCCCACTTTTCTTTGAGATTTGCCACGAGTATCGTCAAACAAATTATGCATTGATCTTGGATTTTATTCAGGATTAACCTTACGCAAGGTAAATTTTAGCTTTCTCTTCAACTAGTAACTCTACACTTCAAAATTTGTAGAGCAAGAGTTGTTTCCTTGAATTAGTTTTAGAAAATTTACTATCAAAAACGTTGTGTACCGTAACGGGATTGGGTCCCTTACTCTCTATTACTACATTCATGTTGCACTGCTACGGTTTATCTGAAACAGTTTTTATATTAACTCTCCTTTTATTTAAGAACTGAATTGATTTGTTTTATTTACGTGGCGAGACTCAAGCCATGAGGTCTGCTCTTCCGCCTGACCACGCAAATTTCGGTAAGCTGCTTTCACCAACTAGCGGAGAAAGGTATTTCTTAGGCAATAAAACATGCGATTTGAATTTAGCTCAGAGGCATCATTTAGTCTTGATCTTTTACATGCAGTAAATCTACTAAACATGGGACAGATGGCTTTACTTCCCCTCCAAAGGAAGGCGTACAAGGATTATTTTCAGCCTTAAAAATCCACGCCCTTGAAAAGCCTCGATCGGGTTTGAACCCGCGCACTTGGGTATAATAGCCTGATAAACTAACCGTTACACCATCGCCACAGTTATTAAAACTAATTGTCTGTGCACACACAGAAAGGATAAACCACTGATCATATAATCTTTGATTTTATTCCCTTACGTTCTATTAAGGTCCCTTCACACGTCGACAGCACGGCGCGCGTCCAAACGCCGCGACTCGTAGCAGAGAGTTGGTTTGAAAGATCGTGCAATGGGTTCGCGCCGCAGCGGCGTTCGGCGGCGGACCCTCGCCACGAGAAGCCCAGGAGGGCGTACGCGCCACCGCTAGCAGAACACGGCTTTAAATGATGGAATTCGCACTGCGCCGCAGGTCGCGGAGTTTTACCTGCCGCGGTTGCTATGTTCGTCGTCGCCGGAGGATCGGTTAAACCTACTCCTGCAGAACCCACCCCTTCCATGGCGTGCGGCGGGGACGTGCAACGGTGGCGGCGTGTGAAGAGCCCTGCCGTTTATGCAAGTGCGCCGCTGTGCTGACGTGTGAAGGAGCCCTTAGATTCGTATCGCACCACCAAGGTGTCAGGCATGGCCGAGAGGGGGGGGGGAGACTCACGAGGCTTTGCAAGTGCTGGGGGATCTCGCTGACCAGAGAGTGGCCGCAGTATCGCCTTTCGGACAAAGCAAGCACAGTCCCTGGCCATATTAATGTAACCATTGCATTTCCTACATTTCTACATTCTGAAATTTCCTGGTAATGTCTGCGACTGATTTACTAGAATCGAACATTTGAGAAACCCTACGTTTAGATTCAGATTTATTTAGTCAAAAAACAGTAAAAACTGTATGTGACGTATGAGGGAGAAGATATCTGTGCACGATCTCTTGAGTTCCAGAATCTCTTCCCGTCATTTTAACTATAAATAGTTGAAAGATGAGTAAAACTAAACTAAATAAATAAATAAATAAATAAAAATAAATTTAAAAAATAGCAAGATTATCAATATTTTAAAAAATAGACATTTTCGTTTCAGAGTTATGGAAAACATTTGCATCGGTAAGTGAATTTCAAGTATGATTTTTCTGCATTGCTAACGAAATAGTGAGTCGTCTTTACCTCTTCTCCTACCATTACAAGCAAAAGGAGAGTTCAACAGAACGTGCGCATAGTGAAGCTACATGCCAGTAAAAATATCCCCAAAACAACTTTCCTTGAATTGACTGTTTAAGATGATCTAAAATGGAACTCCCATATCACAGATCTTAACAACTCGCTTACCAAGTCATGTTACGTCATATACATCCCGAAGTCAAATTCTAACTTAGAGACACTGCGAATGGTGTACTTTGCAAATGTTGCATTATTGAAACTAATATTTCGCACAATTTCACCCCGCGACGCATTAACTATATACTATTTAATTTGAGTCTTGCCTTCAAAAAGTGACGGACGAACCAATTCACACAGATGACAATTTGAACAACATAAAACTATCGTTAAAAATTATCTGAAATTATTCAAATGATAGTTTCGTGTTGTTTTTTAATGTTCTCATTATTTGAATGTAACATTTTAAAAGCGTTTTAAAGCGCTTCTTATTATTGACCAGCTTATAGCAATATAAAGAATTGGAAGTATGAAAATAGCATAATACCATAATGATTTTTCTCAAGAAAAATACCCGTAAGAATTACAATATGCGAACTTTACGATTCGCCTCCAGTATTCAGGTTTCATTCACGAGATAGAGCAAGCAATCGTCACATTCCGGAAGGTAACATTTATTCGATGAGTAATAAAATGCCCGTGACTAATGAATAACTGCTCACCCTCAGAAATTTTCTGCGGTGGAGTGTGCACATGTGTTTCAACGTGCAATATAAATAATAATAATAATAATAATAATAATAATAATAATAATAATAATAATAATATAATTGAGAATTTAATATATATTATAAATACGACAAAATACGATATATATAATAAAAAGGCTACAATGATTGTAATACACACTTAATATTAATAATACAATACACATTACGTGTACGTGTAAGATTACAATATTCGCTTGATAAGAGTGTATAGGATAGTTCATCAAAACCGAAGTCAAGGGCTGAAGTAAAGAATACTGCACATCTATGCACAAGCATCAAATGACGGACGTTAAAGTGCGCCCAGCCATGTGCAGCACGGACGCATATGGGCCGCAGCACGCTAGCGCGCTTTAGTGTCATCCGTCGCGTAAACTCGAAGGACGTCAGCCTCTAGAATTCGCACTTTGTTCCTGGCGGATGTTGCTGCTTTTTAGGCACACACGGCGTGCAAGAAACGTGGAATACTAGCGACGACTAGCAAAATATTGAGGGCTACGATGAACAAGTGGAATACGTTTCCCATTCATAAAATGATTAGATTCGTCATTGAAAGGTTAATTGAGTGCAAATACAAGCCTTTCCTCTGGCGATGTAACACACCTCACATTGATACCTTGCCCTGTAATGTCATAGAATATAATTACGTAATTTCCAGGGATATTCTCTGAACCATGTCTCGGAGATTTGGGAAAATATATAAATTCTCACGATCGTTGCATAATTTCTGAAAGATGGTGTAAAATGTCTTTTGTAAGTTTCATTCCAATGTAAGCTAATTTATTACTCCATGGCATCCGTATTTGCTAGTTTAAGGCCACGGGACCACACGGGACATTTGATGTCCGTTGCGCGGCACCGCTCATGCCTTGTGGGGCCTGCCGATTAATGGACGTGAAGTTGTCAAATTGACGGATGTGAACAACGCTCGTTTTGGGACACACGTGTGTCGCTGCACTGAAGGGACTCAGAAGAGTAGGAAATTCGCGGTGGAGGGGCGAGGGGTAGTCAGAGGCTTTTGGGGTTGACTATGTATGCTTGCTTAGGCACTTGCTTAGAAGGTCTTTAAAGCCCTTGCAACGATCTCCCACAGAGTTCTATTTACCATCGTGCAAGGACGTCCACACTCATGAGCTTCAAACCAATCCCGAACGGCACAAACCTATAAACTTCTTTTGGCAATTAACGCAACAGATGTTCTTACATCAGTCGTCAAAATGCGCATTTGAATTTGAAACATTCACTCCCTAAATTACACACACACACACACACACACAAAATCCGAAGCATTAGCAAGGCCACAAACCTTTCTAGCCTGCTATGCCACGCTGAAATCATTCACTCCCGGAAACAATACACCAAACCAAAAACAAATTATTTTCGAAATATTGGTAAAGGCAGATTCCAACCTTTCTGCAGCAGCCAGCTACGCCGCGCCGCTACCGCCGCCGCAGCCGCAGCCGCCGGCGCTTGCACAGCAACCGGAGACCGGTGCTGCCCAGAACCCAGCAAAACTAGCCGGAAGGGGGGAGGTTTCCCAAGTGAAGGTCTGCAACGTTTTGGTTGGCTCGCTAGGGTCAACGAGAAACTAATATACACTTAGACAGTACATATTAGTTGTAGTTATGATGCAAGATTTTTGCGTCATGATGATAGTGGTAATATATCTTTTGATTTAATTAGGCTATCTTAAACAATAAAGTTTACTACCTCTTGTTTTATGATACATATATTAAGATATATTAGGTGCAATATTTATAAACTGGAAAATTTTGCAGGTGACTCCGTACACATACGGTTTTACAGGGTTCACGATAAGGAACATTGGTATAACCTTATTTGATCTATGATCTGCTTTAGGTAAAATGTTTCTCAGACATACGACGGTTTATAAATATGTAATTTATTGATTAAAACATTTATTGAAAATATGTAATATTAATAGTAATAATACATTAATATATGTTAAATTATAACAATGAACATTTTTATCAGTTTTGCTAATATTTTCATTACATATGTAGAAATAAATTGAAGAGGGAATTACTAAATTAACCATACATTACTGAAAGAAGTATACTACTTTAAATTGCCTTTATTTGGCTTTTATTTATTTCAACTAAATAGTTATAGTTAAATAAAATGCATAGAAAGTGTCAGTGTGCTCATATTAAAAAAAATATATTTGTGTTAATGTGAGCTAGGTTTAGTAAAAATCCAAAGTCTTGAAAAGTACGTTTTTTATAGCTTTTCGTTTTTGCCCACTTAGATGAGAAGAGAAGAGAGAGAGAGAGAAAGAGAGAGACAGAGAGAGAGAGAGAGAGAGAGAGAGAGACTGACAGACAGACAGAGAGTCAGAGAGAGAGACAGACAGAGAGTCAGAGAAAGAGAGTCAAAGAGAGAGTCAGAGAGAGACAGAGAGAGACAGAGAGAGAGACAGAGAAAGACAGAGAGAGACAGACAGACAGAGAGACAGAGAGAGACACAGAGAGAGAGACAAAGAGAAACAGAGAGGGAGAGAGAGAGAGAGACAGAGAGAGACAGAGAGAGGGAGAGAGAGAGACAGAGCGAGAGAGAGACAGAGAGAGATAGACAGACAGAGCGAGAGAGAGCGAGAGAGCGCGAGAGTGCGAGAGAGAGCTTTCGATGCATTATGAAAATCATCAATCGAAATATCTACAAAATAAATGCAAAGGTGAAGATAAATCACATAAAGAAATTCATAGGTACATTAAAAATGAAATAATAAAAAAGAATAAAATACAAAAGTAATAGTGCTACATAATGACACAGACTTTCTAGTAATAGTTTTCAGATCTCTCTAGTCTCGGCTAGTTTTCCCGTATTAACCCTCCTCTTCCTAGCTTCTTCCTATCGATACCAAAATATTTTCTCAAAATGTCAATTGCTCTAGTTGCAGAATTGAAATTTGTCTTTAAGAATATTACAGAAGAGTAAAAGATAGTCCTATATACACTGTAATTGAAGAAAATTCAAGTTGCTCTTCAGAAAATATAGTTTGTGCGTTTTTGAAAATGTGCAGTATTGAGCTTATTTTCACAGAAAGTATTGAGTTATCGAGAAATTAAGTTAGAAATCAAGTGATGTACCAGTGATCACAAATGCATTAAGAAATACCATTGTGTAGTTTGTGACCAACAAAATAATTTATCAAAATAGCACGTGTCACGTAATTTGGTGTATTTAGCACAACCCTACAAAAAGTTTGAACAAAAAATTTGGAACAATGAGACAAAATTATTTTTGAGACAAAATTATTATAAAAATTATTTCATTTCACGAAAAATTACTCGAATTTATATTGTATAAAAATGAAGTTTTTATAGAAAATGATGTTTCCTTATTTAATGAACAAATTTTGAACTTATTGTATTGAGAGAAAAAAATATGTTAGGGACTATCCACAAATAACGTAACGAAAATTTGGAGTATTTTGAATACCCACTCCCCCCTATAATGCACCTATAACGCGCACTTAAATCACCCTGTAATAATTACGTAATCCCCCTCATTACAATAAGAAATATCAATTATAAAGCAGGAACGAATTGCATTAATAGTACTTGTGTTGCATATTAAAATTTATGATAATTAAAGTTGAGAAGAATTAGTTGGTGTTGCGGACTGCACATGAGATCGGCGACAAGTTTCAAAGAAGGCTGCGAAAATATTTCTAACAAGCCGTGCACACACCGTCGTGGAAAACGCATTGGCTCCAAGTAAACTTCACCAACTTAATTGGATTCTAGAAAATAATATATATGACTTTTGAATATTTTCTTCGTAATCTAATCCACTCAGTAATGAAAAATATTTTCATTTATTGTAACAATTTAAATTCTTTTATGATCTTTAATTTATTTTATTTTTGATTGAATTTGTTAATACGGTAACAAGAGTGAATAAAAGGAAGTATTTCAGCAAATGTTGAATAACCTTAAAAAAGTATAAACATTACGTAGGACAATACTATGACCCCCCTTCCCTTCCCCTAAGTAACTCAGCGTAAAGCTGCCTCCCTTTTTCAGCGTTTCGTAATTTATGAATATCTTCAATTCTGTAAATGTAGGAAAACGCAGAAATTAAAAAAAAATGCAACTTTCAAATATTCAATTTTTTAAGGAAACTGAGACCTGCAACATTTCCTTTAGCGTCTTTACGGTATGCCAAGACAATGTTTAAAAAAAAATTGAACCCTCTGAGAAAATTTTGAAATATTCTTGAGGTTTCATCAAAAGTACCCACAGAAATTAAAACATTGGTTTCAAAATAAGAGCCCACGACGGGTAGATTTTGGTGAAAATCCTACTTACGGTTTAACCACTAGCGTTGTCCACAGACGTTTTGAGGTAATCAAATTTTCAAAACAACGTGGATTCGAGTACAAAACGTGATGGAGGAAGTTTTTTTACTTAAAAAAACAATTTACAATGTCGATAGCAGGGATATACAAAAATAATTTTTCTGGAGTTTCTTTCTACAATATTTTGTAACTTTCTAAATACAATCTATGTAATTTGCAAGAAAGGTGAAAGTGTAATTAAAACACGTGGTTTTTGTAAAATATCAAATTAAACTTCAAAACGTAATATTGAAAATTTTGAACTGAAGTTTTAAAACACTCATTTCAGATTTTTAACCTCCTTTTTCAATTTCATCATTTCTTCTATTTGGATACTCTAATTCTTAACGATTTTTACAATTACTTTAAACTTATCATTTACACTAATGACAGCAAAGTCATCAAATTCCGGGTCTTAATATAAGTTGACAAAGATGGCCTCCATTCTTTATTTCTTGAATGTCATTTCCAAAATTCACACTTATCATAGGAAATATAACGAATGCTTCGGAAATTGTCGATAAATCGCCGGTTTGTGAAGCGAGGGGGGGATTTACCTGAGAATCTCCAAAGAATGACTTAAGTAGGACTATTCCACGAAACCTCCAACAGAATTCCAGGAAGCGCCTTATATTGAAAATAATTAAAAGCATGAAAGAGGTAATGCTATAATACATACGCGGATAAAAAATAATTTAGTGATTGATACGTACCGCATCCTAAAATAAATCCCAGCTTATTGTCAATAGGAAGAAGCCGCCAGAAAAATGTAACAGAAAAATCTATTTTTTTTAGAGTCACCCTTACATACCTGTTGGTTTTTCATTTCACGAGTGGAATAGTCTACTTAATGTTCTGAAATTACAATCTGGAGAGTGCTGCAAAACAATTATGGCCTAAATGCAATCGGGTTTCTATATGTAAACACTTGAAAAGTGGAACTTAAAATGATTGCATGTGCACATAAACTGAAGTTATAAATTGAAAAAAAAAATAACTTTGCAAGTAGATACCGGTAATGAATTTGTTAGCATCCAAGACCTATACACATGACATTTCGATAAAATTACTAAATTCAAATATAACACTTCTTTACACAAATATTTATTACAATAAAAGAGTAAGTAAAAACACAAGAAAAATACAAAGACGATTCAATATTAATAATTTATAATTTTACTAAATGTCTAACATTTTCCATTTACAAACCATCTACAACAATTTTGCCTTATAAAATTTAGAATACAAATTACAATACATTATAAATTACTTTAAATTACAAACTGTTCATATAAATATCAGTCCATTTAATAATCAATAGAACTATCTCGCTAACTTTTCCTTGCACACTTTAAACCGAATTAGTAACACTAATTAGTGAAAATAACACCATGAATAATATTGGTGCTTCTTCCAACAAACAATGTTGAAAGATGCATCAATTCAGAATTAATTTGAGTGTGTCGTACACATTTGTATTACATCTAATATACGAGATAATTATTTTCAATATATTCTATGACAATGGATTTGTTTTGTGAATTTAATTTTTTTATTGATATAAATTAGTTCTGTAACATTTCCGATAAATCTAGAGATAATTTTGTGATGTATTAATTGAATTACTTTTATGATTGAAATGGTTGACATTTGTTGAATCGCAGATGGTCCCACCAAATAGTAACACAGAGGGGAACATATACGCTTTGACTGTTTTGGCAAATGGAATGAAAGCTACGCCTCAGAATAGAAGACATTACTAAAAGTAAAAAAAGACTTGTCACAAATCTCAAAGTATACTGACGTCATGTCATATGTTCCATGTCCAAAACTACACGGACATTCGTGTAGGTGTGGAAAGATATAGACCGTCCTACCTGGGAGCCCTTCGTGCAGTATTGTGCATAATAAGTACACAGATGGGAAAATTGTACATACAGCAGAAAAAAAATTACTGGTTAACAATTAACTGGGAGGTGGCAGCTTCAAATGGAGGCTAGATGTCGTGACCACTCTCATCACCGACGCCGTGGTCATCACCACGATTGTCGTGGTGGCATTTTCCAGCAGAATGAATAGATGAATTATGAGCAGCAGGCCGAGTATTAGAGGCATCATCTTCCTCGTCATCAAGAGTAACAACAGGTGGATCACCAGAAAGAGATGCTACATCATCAAGAATAGACATGTGTGGAGGAGGAGGACAAGTAGGTGGAGTAAGCAGTGCATGAACAAGATTAGGATGAGAACTAGCCATAGAACCGCTAGTACTAGGTGGAGCTGGAGGAAGAGCTGGAGCTGGAGCTGTAGAACGAGAACGAGAACACGCTGGAGAACGAGAACGCGCTGGAGAACGAGTACGCGCTGGAGAACGAGTACGCGCTGGAGAACGAGTACGCGCTGGAGAACGAGAACGCGCTGGAGAACGAGAACGCGCTGGAGAACGAGAACGCGCTGGAGAACGAGAACGCGCTGGAGAACGAGAACGCGCTGGAGAACGAGAACGCGCTGGAGCAAGAGCTGGAGCAAGAGCTGAAGCAAGAGCTTTTCCAGCAGAATGAATAGATGAATTGTGAGCAGCAGGCCGAGTATTAGAGGCATCATCTTCCTCGTTATCAAGAGTAACAACAGGTGGATCACCAGTATGAGAGGCTACATCATCAAGAATAGACATATGTGGAGGAGCAGGACAAGTAGGTGGAGTAAGCAGAGCATGAACAAGATTAGGATGAGAACTAGCCATAGAACTGCTAGTACTAGCTGGAGCTGCAGCAAGAGCTGGAGCTGGAGCTGCAGAACGAGAACGTGCCGGAGAACGAGAACGTGCCGGAGAACGAGAACGTGCCGGAGAACGAGAACGTGCCGGAGAACGAGAACGTGCCGGAGAACGAGAACGTGCTGGAGCAAGAGCTGGAACACGAGCACGTGCTGGAGAACGAGCTGGATAAGGAGCACGAGCATGAGCTGGAGAACGAGCAGGAGCTGGAGCTGGAGCAGGAGCTGGAGCAGGAGCAGGAGCTGGAGCAGGAGCAGGAGCTGGAGCAGGAGCTGGAGCAGGAGCTGGAGCAGGAGCTGGAGCAGGAGCTGGAGCAGGAGCTGCAGCAGGAGCTGGAGCAGGAGCTGGAGCAGGAGCAGGAGCAGGAACACGAGCACGAGCTGGAGAACGAGCAGGAGCAGGAACACGAGCACGAGCTGGAGAACGAGCTGGATAAGGAGCACGAGCACGAGCTGGAGAACGAGCAGGAGCAGGAGCAGGAGCTGGAGCAGGAGCAGGAGCAGGAGCAGGAGCAGGAGCAGGAGCAGGAGCAGGAGCAGGAGCAGGAGCAGGAGCAGGAGCAGGAGCAGGAGCAGGAACACGAGCACGAGCTGGAGAACGAGCTGGATAAGGAGCAGGAGCAGGAGCAGGAGCTGGAGCAGGAGCTGGAGCAGGAGCAGGAGCTGGAGCAGGAGCAGGAGCAGGAGCTGGAGCAGGAGCTGGAGCAGGAGCTGGAGCAGGAGCTGGAGCAGGAGCTGGAGCAGGAGCTGGAGCAGGAGCTGGAGCAGGAGCTGGAGCAGGAGCTGGAGCAGGAGCTGGAGCAGGAGCTGGAGCAGGAGCTGGAGCAGGAGCTGGAGCAGGAGCTGGAGCAGGAGCTGGAGCAGGAGCTGGAGCAGGAGCTGGAGCAGGAGCTGGAGCAGGAGCTGGAGCAGGAGCTGGAGCAGGAGCTGGAGCAGGAGCTGGAGCTGGAGCTGGAGCTGGAGCAGGAGCTGGAGCAGGAGCTGGAGCAGGAGCTGGAGCAGGAGCTGGAGCAGGAGCTGGAGCAGGAGCTGGAGCAGGAGCTGGAGCAGGAGCTGGAGCAGGAGCTGGAGCAGGAGCTGGAGCAGGAGCTGGAGCAGGAGCTGGAGCAGGAGCTGGAGCAGGAGCTGGAGCAGGAGCTGGAGCAGGAGCTGGAGCAGGAGCTGGAGCAGGAGCTGGAGCAGGAGCTGGAGCAGGAGCTGGAGCAGGAGCTGGAGCAGGAGCTGGAGCAGGAGCTGGAGCAGGAGCTGGAGCAGGAGCTGGAGCAGGAGCTGGAGCAGGAGCTGGAGCAGGAGCTGGAGCAGGAGCTGGAGCAGGAGCTGGAGCAGGAGCTGGAGCAGGAGCTGGAGCTGGAGCTGGAGTAGGAGCTGGAGCAGGAGCAGGAGCAGGAGCTGGAGCAGGAGCAGGAGCTGGAACACGAGCATGAGCTGGAGAACGAGCTGGATAAGGAGCACGAGCACGAGAACGAGCAGGCGCTGGAGCTGAAGCTGGAGCTGAAGCTGAAGCTGAAGTTGAAGCTGAAGCTGAAGTTGAAGCTGAAGTTGAAGCTGAAGCTGAAGCTGAAGCTGGAGCAGCACGAATAGGAGCTACATCATCAAGAGGTTCAACATCAGAGCCAGCAGGAGACGCCAGATCCATAACCAAAGGCTGACGAAAAACAGGAGCAGAAAGCCGGGATGAAGAAGCAGTGTGAGTAGGAGGAACTTGATAACACATTCGAGAAGGAAGAGTGATAGCAGCAAGACGAGTAGAAAGAAAGTGAGCGGCAGGAGGGTGAAGTGGAGGGTCAACGAAATGACCCGGAAATTGCGGAACCGGAAGCACTGATAATAGCGGGGTAGCAGAAGGCGCTGATGGGCGATCCGCGTGAGCCCTCATTTGGTTGCGGACGTCGCCGTCTGGCGCGAGGTCCAAGGGCGTGCGCCCGAAGCTGTCGCGCAGCTGCAGGTCCGCGCCTCCGTCGAGAAGCTCGCGCGCCGCGTCCAGACGCGAGAAGGCGGCGGCGACGTGCAACGCCGACGCGCCGTGCACGTCCACGGCATTCGGAGAGGCCTGCCTCCCCAGCAGCATCGCGCAGATGCACTGCCATCCCCGGTCGCGCCCAACCACCCCTATCGGGCGCGCAGCCGCCATCGCAGCCGCGCAGTGCAACGCCGTCCACCCACGGACGCTGCGCGCGTCCACTGGCGCACCCTGCAGACGACACATCATGGCTTTATACACTCCAAATGTAGTTTATGAATATTTTCATTTATTTATTTGAATTTATTGGTTTGTTTGTTATTGATTTACCCACAACAGAGCAAATGCCCAATTACTGTAGGCATTACAAAAAATCTATACTACATCTAATCTTATAAGACTATGTTTATCATAATTGTATACATTTTTCTCATTTTCGTCCATTTGTTATTCCAGGTTTCGTACCACTAAATGTTTTTAATATGAGGTTCAAAACTATAAGAACTATTGTAAACAATTATTTATTAGTATTTAGTAATGGTATACATGAAACATTATGTACACTACTATTACTTCTGTAACCAAATGTAAAGTAATTCTAATGACCATCGTCCTTGATGCGATAATAAACAAAAAAAACACAAGGTCTTACATTGTCAAAGAAATGCCACAGACGGGATTTCGGATCTTTTATGGGGGCAATTGTGCTGCAATTATATACATTCAACTTTGTTAATTAGATTGATAGAAGAAGAAGAAGAAGAAGAAGAAGAAGAAGAAGAGAATGTGAAGAAGAAGAAGAAGAAGAAGAAGAGAATGTGAAGAAGAAGAAGAAGAAGAAGAAGAGAATGTGAAGAAGAAGAAGAAGAAGAAGAAGAGAATGTGAAGAAGAAGAAGAAGAAGAAGAAGAGAATGTGAAGAAGAAGAAGAAGAAGAAGAAGAGAATGTGAAGAAGAAGAAGAAGAAGAAGAAGAAGAGAATGTGAAGAAGAAGAAGAAGAAGAAGAAGAAGAAGAAGAGAATGTGAAGAAGAAGAAGAAGAAGAAGAAGAAGAAGAGAATGTGAAGAAGAAGAAGAAGAAGAAGAAGAAGAAGAGAATGTGAAGAAGAAGAAGAAGAAGAAGAAGAAGAAGAAGAGAATGTGAAGAAGAAGAAGAAGAAGAAGAAGAAGAAGAAGAGAATGTGAAGAAGAAGAAGAAGAAGAAGAAGAAGAAGAAGAGAATGTGAAGAAGAAGAAGAAGAAGAAGAAGAAGAAGAGAATGTGAAGAAGAAGAAGAAGAAGAAGAAGAAGAAGAAGAAGAGAATGTGAAGAAGAAGAAGAAGAAGAAGAAGAAGAAGAAGAAGAGAATGTGAAGAAGAAGAAGAAGAAGAAGAAGAAGAAGAAGAAGAGAATGTGAAGAAGAAGAAGAAGAAGAAGAAGAAGAAGAGAATGTGAAGAAGAAGAAGAAGAAGAAGAAGAAGAAGAGAATGTGAAGAAGAAGAAGAAGAAGAAGAAGAAGAAGAGAATGTGAAGAAGAAGAAGAAGAAGAAGAAGAAGAAGAGAATGTGAAGAAGAAGAAGAAGAAGAAGAAGAAGAAGAGAATGTGAAGAAGAAGAAGAAGAAGAAGAAGAAGAAGAGAATGTGAAGAAGAAGAAGAAGAAGAAGAAGAAGAGAATGTGAAGAAGAAGAAGAAGAAGAAGAAGAAGAGAATGTGAAGAAGAAGAAGAAGAAGAAGAAGAAGAAGAAGAAGAAGAAGAGAATGTGAAGAAGAAGAAGAAGAAGAAGAAGAAGAAGAAGAGAATGTGAAGAAGAAGAAGAAGAAGAAGAAGAAGAGAATGTGAAGAAGAAGAAGAAGAAGAAGAAGAAGAGAATGTGAAGAAGAAGAAGAAGAAGAAGAAGAGAATGTGAAGAAGAAGAAGAAGAAGAAGAAGAAGAGAATGTGAAGAAGAAGAAGAAGAAGAAGAAGAAGAGAATGTGAAGAAGAAGAAGAGAATGTGAAGAAGAAGAAGAAGAGAATGTGAAGAAGAAGAAGAAGAGAATGTGAAGAAGAAGAAGAAGAGAATGTGAAGAAGAAGAAGAAGAGAATGTGAAGAAGAAGAAGAAGAAGAAGAAGAAGAAGAGAATGTGAAGAAGAAGAAGAAGAAGAGAATGTGAAGAAGAAGAAGAAGAAGAAGAAGAGAATGTGAAGAAGAAGAAGAAGAAGAAGAAGAGAATGTGAAGAAGAAGAAGAAGAAGAAGAAGAGAATGTGAAGAAGAAGAAGAAGAAGAAGAAGAAGAGAATGTGAAGAAGAAGAAGAAGAAGAAGAGAATGTGAAGAAGAAGAAGAAGAAGAAGAGAATGTGAAGAAGAAGAAGAAGAAGAAGAAAAGAAAGTGAAGAAGAAGAAGAAGAAGAAAAGAAAGTGAAGAAGAAGAAGAAGAAGAAGAGAAAGTGAAGAAGAAGAACAAGAATAAGAATAGAAAGTGAAGAAGAAGAACAAGAATAAGAAGAGAAAGTGAAGAAGAATAAGAAGAGAATGTGAAGAAGAACAAGAATAAGAAGAGAAAGTGAAGAAGAAGAATAAGAAGAGAAAGTGAAGAAGAAGAATAAGAAGAGAAAGTGAAGAAGAAGAATAAGAAGAGAAAGTGAAGAAGAAGAATAAGAAGAGAAAGTGAAGAAGAAGAATAAGAAGAGAAAGTGAAGAAGAAGAAGAATAAGAAGAGAAAGTGAAGAAGAACAAGAATAAGAAGAGAAAGTGAAGAAGAACAAGAATAAGAAGAGAAAGTGAAGAAGAACAAGAATAAGAAGAGAAAGTGAAGAAGAAGAATAAGAAGAGAAAGTGAAGAAGAAGAATAAGAAGAGAAAGTGAAGAAGAAGAATAAGAAGAGAAAGTGAAGAAGAAGAATAAGAAGAGAATGTGAAGAAGAACAAGAATAAGAAGAGAAAGTGAAGAATAAGAATAAGAAGAGAAAGTGAAGAATAAGAATAAGAAGAGAAAGTGAAGAATGAGAATAAGAAGAGAAAGTGAAGAATAAGAATAAGAAGAGAAAGTGAAGAATAAGAATAAGAAGAGAAAGTGAAGAATAAGAATAAGAAGAGAAAGTGAAGAATAAGAATAAGAAGAGAAAGTGAAGAATAAGAATAAGAATAAGAAGAGTATGTGAAGAATAAGAATAAGAAGAGAATGTGAAGTAGACGAAGAACAATATGAAGAGAATGTGAAGAAGAAGAATAAGAATAAGAAGAGAATGTGAAGAAGAAGAATAAGAATAAGAAGAGAATGTGAAGAAGAAGAATAAGAATAAGAAGAGAATGTGAAGAAGAAGAATAAGAATAAGAAGAGAATGTGAAGAAGAAGAATAAGAATAAGAAGAGAATGTGAAGAAGAAGAATAAGAATAAGAAGATAATGTGAAGAATAAGAATAAGAATAAGAAGATAATGTGAAGAATAAGAATAAGAATAAGAAGATAATGTGAAGAATAAGAATAAGAAGAGAATGTGAAGAAGAAGAATAAGAATATAAAGATAATGTGAAGAATAAGAATAAGAATAAGAAGATAATGTGAAGAATAAGAATAAGAAGAGAATGTGAAGAATTAGAAGAGAATGTGATGAAGAATAAGAAGATAACACAAAAACAGTAATAGGGGCTGTCAAAATTAGTTGCGTTAAGAAGAGAAGTGAATTAGGGGACGAAGAATTGCCCGTATCAGAGCTCATCCGTTCAAGCGTCGTGTGCACGCGGCAGCGCCGAGTCGCGCGCGGCAGGGCGGGGGCGGGGGCTCACCCACTCCAGCAGCCTGGCGACGCAAGCGTCGCTCCCTACAAAGGCGGCCAGATGCAGCGCCGTGTGGCCATGGGAGTTGCTCGCAGCGACGTCGACGCCCGACGTCAACAGCCTCTCCAGTTCCGAGGCGTAGCCCGCGGCGGCCATCTCCAGCAGCGGATTCCACGGCTCCACCTCCGCCGCGCCCAGGGCGGCCGCGAGGCACGACAGGGCGGGGGCTGGGCCGGCGTGCTGCAGCGCCCCCGCGCCGTGAGCGAGGAGGAAGGAGTCCGGCACCGCCGAGTCAAGGAGAGCAGCCGAGGGAGCGAAGTATCGGAAGGGCTGGAAGTCGGAGGGGGGTGCGGAGGGATGCGTGGAAGTGAGGCTGACGTCGGAAGACGTCAAGTGTTCGCAGAAAGAGAGAATCACCATCAACTCAACGCAAGCGCTTTTCTGTATGGGCACCAACTGGGGTGAGGGAACGGGATCACGAGTCTCATTGTCAGGACGTTCTAAGCCAGTAGGTGATACCGTGCCTTCAGGTGTGGATATTGATACCACTGGAGATGCTTCTTCCCTTATCTCCACGACCTCAGGTGAGGATGGAGTATCCATTGAAAGCCGGAGGACTACTAATAGTGTGGGGATTATTGCCGATGCAGGAACAGCGGAGCAGATGGAGGGAAGTGTAAAAGCGTGGGCAAACGGGAGAATGCTGAAAGCTACAGCGTGGGGCCTCGGAGCTGGGATAGCAGCGGAGTAACGAGTGTAAACGATGTGAGTAGGGTCGGTAACCTGCGTGATTTCGGAAGCAGCTGACAAGGTAATGGAGTATAGGGAAAGGGCAGAGTCCTTCAAGGTTACAGAAGAATAATGGTGCTGGTGACCTTTTGGCTGCTGCAGTTTCTTCTAAACAAATAAAACGGAACATCTGTTAAACAATTGACAGAAAAGATTGTACAATGTAACTTGAGATCTTGTGAGCAGGTAGGTTTAGATATTTCCATGCAATATTTATTTAGAACGAATTTTGTTTTGGCAAAAAGTTGAGGTACCTTAACTTATTATCATAATATTTGTAACGGTTATCTAAATAATTAGCAGTTAGGCGCTTGCAAACACTCCATTACATAATATATTTGTTTCGAAAGTGAGTATTGCTTCTTGTCGGACCCAATTTCTAAAGTGGCTGACAACCCATTCTGTAAAGTTCCTCAAAAGCAATGCAAAAACTGCACGTCCTTTCTCGGCAGTACTGTCACGAAAAATTAAGTGAAAAGTACTCAAATTTCCGAAAAATTGTACATAAACTTATTTCAACATCTATCTTTAAGAAACAGATTTCATCAAGGGAAAATTCTCTATATTCATAATTTTAGTTTTCAGGATCACAATTTTGATTTTTTGCAATTTTCAAAAGCAAATCACGGTATTTAACGAACATGGAACATATACCATTCTCTCAAACGTCTTTCACCCTATTAAACAAACAAAAATTATAAAAAGGAGCATTTTTTAAATGGTCTCTTCTCTTTCTGGTACGCTTCATGTAAAGTACCGGCCAAAATTAAAATTTCGATTTCAAATCCAAGGGGCTTCGACATCGTGTAGATCGATTGCAGAATATCAATTTTGGAGAAAGTCAACTAAACGGTACAGTGTGACGGAGGTCATTAGATTTTTGGTTAGGTGCTTCATAATGATCTAAACACACTCCAAATTTTTAGTGTTCACCTTGCAGGATCGTATTTTAGAGCAAAGGAATCAAATTAGGCACTACTTACGGAGGTGTGTTGTATTTACGTAAGAAATTATATTGATTACATCATGTCAATTCAATTCATATGCATTTGAAAAAGTCTTCGAAATAACAGTCGCACATCTTACTACGATCAAAACTCTTGATTCTCATCTACAGATCTCTTTAATGCAGAAAAAGTACCAAATTCACGAAATGATTATTTTTTAAACTAAAATGTTGGAGTTAATAATTTCCAGCTTAACTTTTGTTCACTAATTATACTGCATCCAATGATCTACTGGAATCTTTCAAAATGCTTTCATGATTCTTAAAATCTTCTTTATCTTTGCACATTTCTTCTTATTCTTCTCTAACCTGCTATTATTTCTACTGTGACCTCCGCGTTTTCTTTGTTCTTGTCAGCAAAGATATTTCAGAAGGACTGTTTTGGCGCCTAATACTATTTTATAAATTAACTAGCAAAATACCCGGCGTTGCCCGGATTTTCTTCATATCCAGTCCTTATTAAAAAGGAAAAAAGATCAATATTTTACAAACTTCGGTGTTTCAGATTTTTTTAAATATAATTGGTTTAAGTTTTAATAAAATATTATAATTTTCTGTCGGAATTTATTAGAAACCATTGTTAGGAATCAGTTCTGCCACCATAGTGGAAAGTGCGTGTGAATATCATACAGTACAGCAGTTAACCTCGTTTAAGAAATATGCTAGTTAGAGATGCGCGTGCATGCATCCAGCGGTTTAGGCGGAGAACTGGTTAAACATTTATCAACGAGCTAGAATATACTACATAGAGTGGCTGTTCTTATAGTTTAAGCGCTCTTTGGAGGCTCGCCGGACTAGCGACTCATGTTTTTTGAACTCAAAACATACTAGTGGCAGTGTGACAAACCGAAACCAGCGGCAAACAATGCGTTTTGGAGCAAAGATGAAACAGAAGATTTTATGCAAAGTTGTGTGCAGCATTTGAAGACAAAGACGTAATATCATACTGTCAGCATTAATTCATGAAAGTTCTGTGAGAAATTGAATGGACTTACAAAATTTAAAAGGGTCATCATACCTGAAGTTACTGCATTTATTATACTTTAAAACAATGAATCGTTTTTAATGGATTGCACATGAATGAAGAACGTATGCTGATTTCAAATTCACACTTTTAGATAGGTATCTTTATTAAGATTGTGAAATTGGCTAGAGGTTTTGTAACTATTTTCGTTTAAAGAAAAATTTGTAAGTCAATATTTACAATGAATGAACGTTATCTTTGAATTTGTAAGTGCTTTAATTTAATGTTTTTCAGAAAGTTGTTCTACTCAGATCTATAGTATGTTCCATAGAATCCCTGAATAAATATTGAATGGATATGTTTACTTTGCCATCCATAAGTAGAATCGTTATAATTTAATTAAAAGAAAAATGAAACCATATCTGTATTGAAACTTACTGTAAATGGGTACTTCCTATATTTCAAGACTTGCAAGTGAATGTAAAACTTGTGTATTTGGCACTTTGAGTATACCGAGACTTCAGCTAGCTAACGATGTACCACATGCCTGGTCTAAGTGATTTCTACACACTTGAGGGGTAGGAGGCATGTGACTAACATGACCTTCCCTTCACCGTAACTAACGAACTCCGCTTGCCTGGACTTTTCTTCGTCACATAGCTATCGAAACAGTATTTGTAAAGGAAAGCTACAACAATTTTTACTTTGAATGCAAAAATCAATTTGTATAAAAGTCCTACATTAGTATATTTTTTCAACAAAATATGCAAGGTCATATTTGTAGTTCATAAAAATATACAGACCTGTATATCTAGAAAGAGTTATCAGATATTGCGGTAACTACACGAATGCGTTATTGCAATATGTGAAGAAATTTATACTTATTATCTTCGCAACCAGTTAAAGTAGGGTTCACGGTACATCTACAGAAGCGTGGCGGCGGGAGTAGGGGTTTCTTTAAGCCCTACCTCAAATTACGCTGCGCGCTCTAATAGAAATGAATGAAACTTACGGATAGGCGTAATTCATGGCTCGCCCTTCATACGCTTTGGCCCCGGTGCGTTGTAACGCCAATTTCCTTTCAAAGGCAAGTTTTCTGGCTTCGCTCGCCCGGATCCAAGTCACGGCGAGGCTTGGGCCTTCAACCCTCGCGTCCACTATAGACATCCTTGAGTCCATGCACCGCATAATTACCAATTCACTTTTATAAGAAAGCACTTTTCAAGAAAGTCTCCAAAATTCAAACTGCGCAGTTACCGCCGGAGCGGCGTGAAATGCCGGTTTAAAAATACTTCCGTAAGTTGTACCGTATACTAGGCTTCAGTCTCGCAACCTAGTGTAAAAATTACTTTGCGATGCGGTTTGAAAAGTTAATTACTTTCTCGCCACGGAGTTGAAATTTGGGCACTTGTATTGCAGCGCGAGAATACAGAGTTGTAATGAAATGTAGTATACGGTACAACTTACGGAAGTCGTTTAAACCGGCACTTCGCGCCGTTCCGGCGTTAACTAGGCAGTTAGAATTCTGGAGGCTTTCTTGAAAAGTGATGTCTTATGAAAGTGAATTGGGAATTATGCGTTGGATAGACTCAAGAACGTTTACAGTGAACGCGAGGGCCGGAAGCCCGAGACTCGCCGTGACTTGGATCCGGGCGAGCGAAGCGAGAAATCTTGCCTTTGAAAGTAAGTTGGCATTACAATGCGGCTGGGACAAAGCGTATGAAGGGCGAACCATGAAAAATCGCCTACGCTAAGTTGTATTTCTATTAGAGCACGTACAGTAATTAGGGCTTAGGCCCCGCCGCCACGCTTCTCTAAGGGTGTACCGTATACCAAAATTTAAACGAGACTTATTTTTTGCTGAAAAACGTATAGGACCTTGGTAACAAAAAAATATATAAATCCAGTTGATAAATTTAGAAAATAATATCCTAACACATGGTGTAGCTAAAACTCATGTTTTGTGGATCGTTGATATCGAAAAATCGAGTATCGGCAAAACCGGTGTGTATCTATCAGTCTGTGCGTCTAAACCGTCCAGCCGATTTTCTCCAAAATTTATATTCCCAATCTATCTGGAAGAAAATTGAAAAAGTTAATATAGATTTTAAAATAAGGTTGTGTACAATTTTTCGAAAATGTGAGCACTTTTTGCCTAGTTCTGCGTGAAAATATGGCAACAAAAGCACCTGCTGTATTTGTACCACTAGGTTTTATGATGTTGGAAATGAAATACTCGAGGTTGAAGCAAATCAAAGTTCCTAGCTATATTATACAATGTTTAACCCGATTTGAGCAGTGTTGACACAAGTATTAAAAAATTTCCAATGTAGCAATTGTATTTTCTCTACTATTCAAATGATAATATTATTTTAGGAGCTTTCTGGTAACAAAAATATATGAAGAATACGCTTCACGGTCAATTGAAGTTAATTACGGAGTTGATTTATTTTGTGACTCCACACATTCAAAATAACATGAAAATCAAATAAATGATTTAGAAAAGTCTACTTGTCTGCACGCAAATTCTTAATACTGACCTATCACTAAACGCGTTGCCCTTATTACTTCGATATTCCAATCTTACACAAGAGTCATTACATATCGTTAATTCGGAACGTCGCTGTAACTTTATCTTTATATTTAGCACATCATGGTTATTTATCACACTACTTTTCATCAAATAATAAACTAAGTTGATTCAAAATATTTAATCGTGAACTCACTTTAAAACAAGACTCGTAGTTGCCAGAAAAAGAGTATCGCATGCAGAATGGCATGAATTTATCAACTACTTCCTTAGGTAAATTTACACATCTGTTTTTCTTGTACCAGTTGCAAATTTGAATTTACTAAATTCACTCCACAACACCACGGGTGCGTTAAACCTAAAATATGAAATTATGAATTATCAACTAAAGTGCTTACGTACCTTTCTGCGCAGTTCTGGTGACTTCACCACTTCACCAAGCACTAGCACTATGGCGAATGTGTCCGGTGGCAGCGCAAACGAAAACCCCGTGAACTAGCCTTATGGACACGTGTTGTGGCAGCTATACTGTAGCCAATAAGAACCGCTATCGGTATCGGGCCGCAATGTTTCGGATTCGGTTTGCGACTGCGACATTTTTATGCGACAATGTTGCAACAAAAATTTATGAAAATTAGTCGAAATTTTTGTTCAGACTTTTTTTACTTTTTTTATGTCGCATCCACTGTCGAGGTCCTTAGCGACTATTAAATGGTACAATGCAAATAACATTACACGCAGATATATTGCATTGAAATACATGGTTTAGCTAGGACTAATTTTATAAATACCATTCAATTCTTTATAATTCAGTGCTTGCAAAACTGTAATAAACTTGCAAAGCAGTAACTCATTAATATTAAGTGGAACATTAGCTTTTTTCAGACTTTCTTGGTAGATTTAGGTTTATTTAGTCAAAAAGCAGTAAAAATTGTTCGTCACGTAGGGGGAGAAGATTATCTGCACATTTTTTCTTGACTTCCAGGATCCGTTCCCGTCATTTTAACTATAAATAGTTGAAAGATGAGTAAAAGTTAAATATAAATAAAAATGAATTTTAAAAATCGCAAGATAAGCAATATTTGAAAAATAGTCATTTTTGTTTCCGAGATATAGAAAACTTATTTGCATCGGTACACGAATTGCAAGTAGGATTTTTCTACATTGCTAACAAATTAGCTACTCGCCCTTACCTCTACACTGACCATTACAAGCAAAAGGAGAGCTCAACAAAACGTGCGAATAGTGAAGCTACATTTTGTCCAGAAGCAAAACAGCATTTGATCAGGGACTCTAGACAAAAACCTGATCGTGATGGGGTAATTGACCCGGAAGTTGAAGTACATTATTTTTTAGAAACATATTGAGTCTTTTAAACAAATTTATACAATAAAATGTAAACTAATTCATTATATATCACTGTTTTGTTAAAATAAACATTATTTTTCTTTTTGATAATCAGTATAGTCTCTAATTGTATAGAAACACATATGCAGCAGAAAATATTTTGCTTTTAACTTAAATTTGTGAACCGACTTCAATTGTTGTCATATGGCAGTGCGTTTAAAGTAAGGTACATGTATTGTATGTGGATTTCTGGTAGTGAGCTGTTAATACTGACACTTGATGAACGTGATTTTTACGATGTTTGTTGTAACTATAAGTACCAGTATTACATGAAAATATGATCTCACAGTTAAGTAAGTCACTTTTGACAAATATTACAGATTCGTAAAGATATAATCAAGGCAGTGGTATGATTCCAAGATCAATAAAGAGAGGCTTGCAAGAGTAACGCGGATGGCATTTTTTCATTATTCGAATAATTTTCTTTTGCAATCTAAAGTCTGAGTACTACATGATGAGTTTCCCCAGAATTTTAAAGCATCTCAGACGGGAATTACATTTGCAAAATACACGCAACGAGCTGCATGAAGGCTGACAGAATTTGATAGAATTCTAAATGCGTAACATAATGATCTTAATTTAGTGTTTAATTTTGTTATATGTACATAATATTTGAGGTTTGTCTGAATTGAGTGACCTACAAATTTTGTTACCTGAACATTAGCTAATTGCATATTATTAATTTTCAATGGAGCATGCGATTGCTAATTTGACATGCAAAAATGTATTGAAAGTGTTTTTCCTTCATTAACTATTAATTTTTTATTACAAAATCAATTTGAAACTTCTAAAATCGTTCTAATTATTGTTTATTTTTTGCAAAGAACATTCGTGTCATCGGTAAGCAGAACCGTTCTGTTTCTAATAGACGACGGCATATCGTTTACATATGACAGAAAGAGGATAGAAACTAAGATCGAACCTTGAGGAACCGCATATTCAATTGGTAAAGAAGAGGAAAGGTAAGTAAATAATGTCATTTCGTGCCAATACGGTATTTCTTCTCTTTGAGATCGATGTTAAAGGTAAAAGGTAATTAATTTGATTGCTAGGTGTTATGGTCAATAACGTCAAAAGCTTTCGAAAGATCTAAAAATATTCCAATGGGTGCTTCAGTTTGGTCCATTGATGAAGTAACATCTTTAAGAAAAGGTATTTTTATTCATCACTAAATTGTGTATAGTGAAACAGTGAGAGAGGGGTTCTGATACTTAAGGAAACTTGCACCGATTAATACTTATCCCTCATATATCACATATTTGTTTTACATTTCATTTTTACGAAAATAAAATTAAATCATTGCTTAATAGTAGTATGAGATATAAGACCTATACCATCTTTTTCTTTCGGTATTTGTTAAATGAACTATTTCGATTCGTATCCGTTTTATATTTTACTTTCTCGTATGCATACTGTTACGCCCCCACGCAGTCCCGGCGACGTGGGATAGTCGGAAATGCGCGGTAGCGGCTCGGTCCTAGCTCAGTCGGTTCTACTACCCTTTCCTATTTTAAAACTAGGAGATGGAAGGAATTGTAAAATAAATTCATTGACATTTAAAGAAAACAATTTGGTTACTGGTAAAGAAAAATAACATTTATTCCTGGACAATGTCTGTACCAGGGAAGTTGCATTGATGCAAAAAAGATTGTGAATAAAAAAAATAAAAATTAGAAATTAAGAACTTACAGCTAAAGAAGAGTGATACAAAAATTATTCTATAGCTACAATTACAAGTGTGTCCCTGAAGACCTTTCTGTGCCTCAGCGCGGCACCGTTTTGACAATAGTCTCTAAGGGCTTATTGACCCTGATTACGTTGCGTGGGAACCCTCCGTGGCAGATGTGCTGCAGCAGGCCCGCGCGGGCAAGGCGGAGCTTGTGGGTGGCCGGGATGGCCTTCCCAGGAATGCGGTCGTGCACGCACCCTCACCGGCAGGGCGTCAGTGGCGACTTCCCCGATCACGGTGACAAGCGTCGCGAAAACGTTCCGGACGGGGTCGTAGCGGAGCGCCTGACAATTCACCCTTCTCTCCGGCCGTCGGGGTGCCATAAATTGCCGAAGTGGGTCAGGGGGCTCGTGGCTGTCGCAACAAGGGGGGGTGCGCGTGACGCCGTAGGTCCTTCCTCAGTAAATTTCTTCCTTAAGTTCTACTTTATTCTATTTAATTTATTTAAATAATATCGTACCGCTACAATACGTATATACTGAGTAATATACATAGTATAGGGAAAGTTATGTAAAGCTGCGCGAAAAAATAGTTCTCGGCAGCTCGGAAAAATTCATCGCTGGGCCCTAATAACGAAAAAGTGGATATAACCAGTTGCTAAATTAAGAAAACAATCCTCTATCACGTGGTGTAGCAAGAATACCTGTTTTGTGGGTCTTTGTTAGCGAAAAATCATTTGACTCCAAAACATCCGTCTTTCTGTCTGTCTGTCCATCTGTAAACACCACTAGCGCCGAAACCATATGTACGATTTTTTTCCAAAATGAATATTCCCCGGTCGATATCAATCCCGTCGAGGCGCTGCGATTTCGAAAAGCTTTTTTCAAAATTTGGGGGTACTTTGCATACAGCCCCCGGACATTTTCAAAATTTTCTCAAAAACGTCTCCAATTTTTTTCCCTTAATTTTTAGGTAGGGATAGTGCAATATGTACTCTTTGAGATGACAAAAACGCCATGTTAATTTATTCTATTGTTTTTTCCAAATATTACATAAATGTAAATCTTTTTTAAATGTCTCCAGTCTTGTTTATTTACATTAGCGACGATTTGTTCTTATTATTATCTTTAAGAGTACATGTGCTTTAAATAATGTCATACAAAGTTTCTTGAAAAGTCAAGCATTTTCTGTGGAAACGCTCAAAATTCGCACAAAAGCCATTTTTTCAAAAACGGCTCCAAATTTTTTTTGTCAAACTTTTCAAACGTCCTAATTGCTCTAATAACTCTTTATTATGATGTAAAGTTCATTTTCAAAAGTTACCCAAATATAATTTTTTTAAAGATCTCTCACACCATTAATATTCACATTTTAACACAATGTGTAAGCACTCGTATTGTATTTATGGGTTAATATGCTTCAAACGACTTCGGATGAGGTTCTTTGAAAACTCAAGAATTTGCTGTGGAAAAGAGCTTCAAATTTCGAATTTACAGTAGCTTTTCAATGCCATTTTAAAAAAAAAACGCCCAAAATTTTTCAAAGGAAACTGCCAGTTGGCATCTATCGTCGCTCAAAATACATTTTTTTAATTTCTCTATTTTTTAACAGTAAAACCTCGTTCTAATTGCAATTATCTTTGAAAAATTTTGAGCAGTTTTAAAAACCTGGAGTTTAAGCGCTACTGTATATTAGATATTTGAAGCTCTTTTTCACAGAAAATTCTTGAGTTTTCAAAGACATCCCGTCGCAGCTGGTAGCTATCTACCTGAAAAAATCAAGAATATTGTGTCTATTTTGATTTTTCTTGAACATTTGATTTGTACATGCTCTTCGAGATCATATATTTTGTAAATTTTTTCTCTATTTGTTTATAAATAAAGGGCTAAAATACAGATTTGTAATGTTTGTACTTCAGACATCCTATTTCCAAGACAAATTAATGTATTTTGATAATTCTTTTTAAACATGAATCACAAATGTATGCTCTAGAAAATGAACTAAAATGGTAAAGGTACTGTAAAAACTAAAGAGTCTGGATTTAATTATATGAGAAAAAATAACTTTAAAACATTTCTCTGAACATTTCTGTTTATTTAACTGAAACCTTTAGTGAACATTAACTATTCTTGTTCATTGTCTAGAGCAAATCACGGATAGCATGCTGCAAAAATAATTATATAACTATATTTTATGGTTGATGATTCATGTTTGACGTGCATGAACGTGCTGAAAATTCCCAATTCGGGCACATGCAAGAAAATTCATCTGAAGCTCACTAACTCTGGCGTGACTCTCACTTCGAAAAAATTGCCCAAAAACTAAGAAAGAGTGAAACAAATGGTTTGAAAAATTTAAGAAAGAATAAAACGAAGCATACGTCGCAAAAAATTGAAAAGATGAAATTTCACGATTTTTTTTTATTTTGAGGTAGACAGCTACATTGGAAAACCGACAAAGTACCAGCAGACGGAATGGCGACCTATCCACCACATATAAAAAGCTGACGATAGATGACTGTTGTTTACGCCATCGAGAAAAAACCTTTTAAGGGTGCCTACTTCTTGACAGGTATTCACTCTCTAGTTCTGCTTTAAACGGATTTCTATGAGAATACGCTCTCAATGGGGAAGTCGCTTGTCTTTCATCACTGAGGTTCCGGGTTCAATTCTCGTAGAATCCCCGTAGAACCTCATGTGAAATGTGTTTGCGTGCTTCACAGGGGCTAGTCCAACCCCTGTGACGCGTCCTAAAGCTTGTCCCTATCCTTATTCTTTCCCAATTCTGGCCGAAGATTAGATGACGCGAGCGCGAATACGCTACCTGTCGGCGATTCCCTGACTTAACTGTGACTGACGTGCGCTCAACGCTCCTTGCGGAGTATGGAGACGCGTTGCGTCGATATAGAAGCAACAAAAAAAATAATAGAAGTTTTCAGATAACAATGAAGGTAATTATTCTTGATGAAACAAAACAAGATCTCTATGCATTTAATTATTCCGTTTATCTTATTATTCCACACTTTTTCAGTTTCTGACTTGCGGGGTTTTAAAAACAACCGATTCAAGTGCTCATGAGTACATGTATGAAAAAACTACTACTGAGCAATTGCCTATTTTTGAATGAATCGAGAAGTTCGTAATATGTGAAGCATTTACTTATCTGAGTAATAATTCACTAACTGGCCGTGATTGGTCTATTTTCATTAATCTATTGTACTGCGCGAAGCGTGTTTGTTTCTGATACTACCCACCGTGTTAGATTAAGTGACCCTGTTTTCGTGCATTTAGCTCAGTGTTGTTGTATTTCTTTAAGTAACGCAAAAATATTATAATCTTCGTTTCATTATCCCTCCATCTCTGATTTCATTTCATTCGCCGAGAAAATCCATCAGGCCATCCATTGAATATTTTCCGCGTGGAAACTGTACGATACGTCGTATACGTTTATGAACAGTATGCATTTTACAATAGTTTCATCAGTAACTTTTTGTTGTACACTTTTTGCTGACGAAATTGTTTAGTCTTCCTTTATTCAGTCAGTGACCTATAACAACACAACCAGCCCCCAACAGCCGCTTATAATGTATCTTTACCTCTTCAACAGTCACTTACTGAGGTTTGTTCGAAAATTTGAAAGAAATATTTCTGACCAAAAAGATAGTCTCGATTTTATTCATTCCAAAAATAAGCAATTGCTCCACTGCCGAATAGTTTCTCTCAAACGGAAATTACTCGACATAATATTATTTGCCTACGTCGTTTATTCATACTGCGTGTAGTAATTGCTTTTAAATCAGAAAGAATAGAAAGAAGTGCGACCATCTTACAAACCAGAAAGAAGTAACAGCTCAATTTTATTCATTTTCCTGTGTTTATGAATTTGTTGAAATCGATGATTTACTTCAGTAGAATTGCTTCACTGAAACGAGTATATTCATATAAACAATATTTATTTTCCTAAAGTAAGTACATTTATTGCAATATTAAAAACACCATGTAAAAACTCCAATAAAACTGTAATAATCTTTAATGAAGTATGCTCTTCTAACCTCTACCATTTTACTACCTACCCCAATATAATCACTTATAAACTCACCTTAAATTGCAAACATATAATCAAATTAAAATTCATATAACGCCAAATGGACCAATTTATATTAATCTTTTGTATTTGTTAGTCTAATATTTGATATGTGCCGCCACAACGACTGTTATTTACAAAATTACAGCGTAAGTCCTATTACTTCACTTTCAGGTTGTGATATCAAAATATTATCATGCACAATCTAATATTTTGTGTTACAAGAGAATTGTTATATGAATATGATTCAGCATATTGATATCTAATTGATTGGTAATAAATCACATGACCAAATATCAGTTTACGTATTGTAATGTATTAATTGTCAACTGTATTATTAAAAATATTGAAAAAATTTTCTTGAATGGAGGATGGTCACGCTAACAAAATGTTACATGGGAAACCTATTACCTAGCCACCTTTAGTTCGTTTACATAATTAGCATGCACAGGAATAAAAATATGGTATTAATGATATAAAGAAACAATAATTGTCCACATTGTCAAGCTGAGTGAATGTTATTTGACACACCCTTCAAGTTCATTGGTAGGAAGTAGTAAGCGTGAGGGGTAAGAACAGAGAAGAGGAGAAGAGGAAGAGAATAAGAAAAATAAGCAAGAGCAATTTCAGGATGAGAGGCGCCCGCTGTGTGCGGCATCAGTGGCGTCTATGGTGGTGGATGCACGCAAACAAGAGCGGCTCCTGACTGGGCTCCAGTCCCCCTTCGGTACATGCTCAGGTCGTGGCTTCGGTCAGGGTCCCGGTCTGGCCTCCGGTCTAGTCACCGGTCCGGGCTCCGGAGGGAGATCCGGTTCATGCTCCGGTCAAGCATCAGGACGGGGCTGTGGTCCGGGCTCCGATACACGCTCCGGTCGCGGCTCCGGTCGGGGCTCCGGTCGGGGCTCCGGTCGGGGCTCCTGTCGGGGCTCCGGTCGGGGCACCTGTCGGGGCTCCGGTCGGGGCTCCGGTCGGGGCTCCGGTCGGGGCTCCGGTCGGGGCTCCGGTCGGGGCTCCGGTCGGGGCTCCGGTCGGGGCTCCGGTCGGGGCTCCGGTCGGGGCTCCGGTCGGGGCTCCGGTCGGGGCTCCGGTCGGGGCTCCGGTCGGGGCTCCGGTCGGGGCTCCGGTCGGGGCTCCGGTCGGGGCTCCGGTCGGGGCTCCGGTCGGGGCTCCGGTCGGGGCTCCGGTCGGGGCTCCGGTCGGGGCTCCGGTCGGGGCTCCGGTCGGGGCTCCGGTCGGGGCTCCGGTCGGGGCTCCGGTCGGGGCTCCGGTCGGGGCTCCGGTCGGGGCTCCGGTCGGGGCTCCGGTCGGGGCTCCGGTCGGGGCTCCGGTCGGGGCTCCGGTCGGGGCTCCGGTCGGGGCTCCGGTCGGGGCTCCGGTCGGGGCTCCGGTCGGGGCTCCGGTCGGGGCTCCGGTCGGGGCTCCGGTCGGGGCTCCGGTCGGGGCTCCGGTCGGGGCTCCGGTCCGGGCTCCGGTCCGGGCTCCGGTCCGGGCTCCGGTCGGGGCTCCGGTCGGGGCTCCGGTCGGGGCTCCGGTCGGGGCTCCGGTCGGGGCTCCGGTCGGGGCTCCGGTCGGGGCTCCGGTCGGGGCTCCGGTCGGGGCTCCGGTCGGGGCTCCGGTCGGGGCTCCGGTCGGGGCTCCGGTCGGGGCTCCGGTCGGGGCTCCGGTCGGGGCTCCGGTCGGGGCTCCGGTCGGGGCTCCGGTCGGGGCTCCGGTCGGGGCTCCGGTCAGGGCTCCGGTCGGGGCTCCGGTCGGGGCTCCGGTCGGGGCTCCGGTCGCGACTGTGGTGGGGGTTGTGATCATCGCCGGACGCCGACGACGAGTGCGAGCAATCCGAAGACTAGGGAGAGAACTGAGAGCCCGTCAATTAGGAAAGTGAGTAGAGGGAAGGGTCGGAGTTGAGAGAGCATTAGCAATATTAGAAAAAGAGAGAGTTACGATTGCTGCTGTGGGGGTGGCCGCGGTCGTTTCTGAGGTAGTGGTGCCGGTCCAGATTCCGTCCCTGTCTCCGGCTCGGTTGCGGCTGCCGACGTTGCAATGGTTGCTGCTGCTGCTGACGTGTCTGCGGGCGTAGCGGGGGGCGTGGCTGTGCCCCAAGAAGTATGATGAACGCGTTCAACATCACTAGGAAGAGAGCGACGAGCACGAGAAATAGGATAGACAATTGGTCGGCGAGCAGCAGGAGTGCGAGCAAATGCAATTTGAGGATTAGAATGAATTCCACTCGCGCTTCCGGTTGTGGTTCCGATTTCGGTCGTGAATCTAATCGCTGTAGCAGTTCGGGTCGCGGCTTTCCTCGTGGCTGCGGTCGTTGCTGTGGTCACG
Source organism: Gryllus longicercus (assembly GCA_038098605.1). Lineage (NCBI taxonomy): Eukaryota > Metazoa > Arthropoda > Insecta > Orthoptera > Gryllidae > Gryllus > Gryllus longicercus. The sequence goes on along the minus strand of JAZDUA010000175.1, from coordinate 2,868,173 downwards.
CCTTCAGCCGTAGTTGCGAACGATGCTACTCTCTGAAATCCTCCGATCGAGGACGGGGTTGTTACCGGGATCGTGCCTGGGAATGTGGCCGGTTTCGTAGCCGGCGACGGAGTCGTGGTTGGGGTAGTGACGTGGATCTTGCCCGGGGTCGAGACCAGGTTTTTAGTCAAGGACGTGGTCGGAGTCGTGGCCGGAGTTGTGACCAGGGTCGTGGTCGGCGTCGTTCCCGGGGTCGAGCCCGGGGTCGAGCCCGGGGTCGAGCCCGGGGTCGTGCCCGGGGTCGAGCCCGGTGTCGTGCCCGGGGTCGTGCCCGGGGTCGTGCCCGGGGTCGTGCCCGGGGTCGAGGGTGGGGTTGTCGGTGGGCTCGTGGGCGAGAATGTGGCCGTCGTCGCGGTCACACGCTCACGAGTTCGACGAGTGCGTTGAACCCGCCCAGTAAGAAGTGGGCGTCTATCAGAAGTGAGAAGTCGTACTCGTACAGAAGAGTGAACTTTGTTCTTTGTTTCGGTGGCAGTATCTGTGGGCGTGACTCCGGTCGATGTTCCTGTCACGGATTCGCCCGTGGAAATGGTCGCGTTTCCGGCCACGAGTCGGGTCGCAGCTGCGGTCGCACGCCGATGCCAAGAGCGAGTACTCCGACGAATAGGAAGAGTAGGTTGTGAGGAAGTATTAACGATTTTAGGAAAAGAGAGTTTTACAATCTTAGCTTTGGTCCTAAACACGGGTTTCACTGTGGCTATGTTTCTGTTCGTCTCTGCGGTTGTGACAGCTGAAGTATGACTCGTTGCGCCGGTCGTTGCGCCGGTCGTTGCGCCGGTCGTTGCGCCGGTCGTTGCGCCGGTCGTTGCGCCGGTCGTTGCGCCGGTCGTTGCGCCGGTCGTTGCGCCGGTCGTTGCGCCGGTCGTTGCGCCGGTCGTTGCGCCGGTAGTTGCGCCGGTAGTTGCGCCGGTCGTTGCGCCGGTCGTTGCGCCGGTCGTTGCGCCGGTCGTTGCGCTGGTCGTTGCGTCGGTGGGGGAAGCAGGACGAGAGGCCGAGTGCCGTTCGCGTTTGACTTGACCGCTCTTGTGGATGAAATGCTTAAGGCAGCGCCTAATGCCAGCGTCGCGGGCGAGGTCCAAGGGCGTGCGGCTGAGGGCGTCGCGCTGGTGAATGTCTGCGCCAGCGGCGAGCAAGGCTCTCACCGCCTCCTCGTTCCCGAAGAACGAGGCAACGTGCAGCGCCGTCGCTCCGCTCTTGTCCATTGCCTGGCAGAGAAATGGCAACAATATTAAATTATTAGTTGTCCACCACTTTCTTCAATGACATTTCTGAGAGGATTTAGCCGGGTATTAGGACACGGAAAGAGGATAGTGTTAAATGTATTTATATATGACGCAACAAGTGTTCATTTTTATAAAACATTTGTATTATTTTTTTAAATGCATAGTAGTTACATTACATCAAAAGGGCTTTTAACACTCATTATTTGTAATGTAATAATTGTGCCTGACGTTTTTTAATAATACAATTCCTTGTTCACCTAATATATGGCCAAATGTTCTAAGAAATGCGATCAACCACTTATCCAAACCAAGAAAAAATATTAGGAGTTCCTCAAGGCTGTCCGTTATTACTACAGAACGGATTTTCATGTAATACATACTTTTACGAGAACAAGATACCAGAACAGTGTTTTATTGGGAGTGTCCAGCATCTGTTGGAATCTCTGAATTATACGTTCATTTGTCTTTCTGTAAACCCCTTCTTGCATTTTCACACATGCATTTAAACAATGAAATTTATAATTTCGATACAAAAATAATTTCACGAACGAAACATTACGTCTTTACTTCCCAAACCGAAGCAACCAATAAGTGGCTGTATTAAGCAAGTGCGTTTCTTAAAATCAAGATCATTAAAAAGCTGAACAGACCTTTTAGAATCAGGCACGCTACGGGCGGATTGGAACCCGCAGCCCTTCAAGCCAAGTCGGACACGACCGCGGCTATCCAGGCCGGAAATGTTTTTTTCTTTACTTCGAAAATCAATAAACGGAGGGAATACCTGGTAGAGAGACGGGCTACGTTCCAGCAGTACTGCGACGCAGCGGGGTTGTCCGAAGTCGGCAGTCGGGTCCCACTCCCACGCGCCGCCCGCCATCGCACGCGTCGCCGTCATCGCCGCCGCGCAGTGCAGCGCCGTCCAGCCGAGGGCGCTGCGGGCGTCCGCCGGCGCCGCCTGCACGCGGAAGACAGCTCTCAGCAGGGCCAGGGGCAAGGAATGTTGAATAGAATTAATGCCTTATTTTACGTGGCGAGACCCAGGCCATGAGGCCTGCTCTTCCGTCTGACCACGCAAATTTCGCTACGCTCCTTTCACCGACTAGCAGAGACAGGAGTTATTTCTTGAATTTCGCTCATTTAGGCTTGAGGACCTTTTACATGCAAGTAAATCTACTAACATGGGACAGCCGGCTTTACTTCCTCTCCGAAGGAAGGCGTACGATGGATTTTTTCGCCCTCCACGGCTTCGAACCCGCCAACTTGGGTACAACAGTCCGGTACGCTAACCGTTACACCGCGCGCGAATGTTCAATGCTCGCACCTCGATGGACCATAGTCGGATGTTCATAGTCAACGACCATAGGCTTTCAGCTCTATGGAACAGACTCTAAGGTCCATAGCGAAGGACCATACTCCATAGGCTTTGAGCTCGATGGACCACGTTGTTCAAAGTTCATATCAAGGACTATAGTTCAGGCTATGCTTTCAGCGTAATGGACCATAGTGTAAGGTTCAAAGCCAGAGACCATGGTCCATTGACTTTCAGGTCGCTGGACCATAGTCCGTCCATAGGCTAGATGGACGATGGTCCAAAGACAGGGGTGTGCTGTTTGACAGTCCATCCTGCTTCCGCCAATGAGCTGCATGCACCACTGACATATCAGCGGGAACTTTAATTGCAACCAAATACCAATTAACCATCGCCCAGAGCCTGCGGCGATAGCAGAACTTCTTAAGGCTATTAGTGCGAGTTATTCCTTAGTTCATATTACATTCAGAAATAATTATTTACGAGACCAGTGGCTTTTGAGAGACACGTGGAAAAAGAATGGGGGATCTATTTTGAAGAGTTTTATGAAATTACATTAATTAGTTTTGTTTCACGTGCGGAAAATGAACTATTTTAATACGCTCTGCTGCTCAATGGACCGTGATGCAAAATCTGGTTGATAAGTTGAATAGTAATTCCAGGCGCATTAACTGCTAAGATCATGAGCCCCGTAAGTGTAGTGCAATTTTCGTCGTGGTAGGTGGCGGTAATCGTTCCTCACTGGATGGTAAGAGCGATGCCGGCCTATTGTCGGCTGAGGGCGTTTTCACCAAGCAGGTATCTTCCACTAGCGGGGAATCGCCTCTGCCAGGACAAGCTCTAAGCTGACAATCGAGAACGGGAGACCAAGAACGATTGTAGGAGAGAGAACGGTTGTAGATGGCTATGGGAGTTGAAAACTACGGGAATACGAGAAAACAGGTGTAGGAGACAACGGGAGTAATAGAGAACGGGAGAAGATAACGAAAGTAGGAGAGAATGGGAGGAGAAAACGGGAGTAGGAGAGAACGGGTGTAGGAGTAGGAGAGAACGGGTGTAGGAGGAGGAGAGAAGAGGAGTAGGAGAGAACGGGAGTAGGAGAGAACGGGAGTAGGAGAGAACGGGAGTAGGAGAGAACGGGAGTAGGAGAGAACGGGAGCAATAGAGAATTATTGTAATAGAGACAGGAACGAGAGAGGAGTAGGTCAAAATAAATTATTTGGAAGCATGGAGGCGTAACGTTGTTCGACGCACCTGTGAACCTAGAGACATCGTAAACGTACATCGGCCTACCCCGAAAGTGAAGGAGCTCACCCAGTCGAGCATCTTGGCGACGCAGTCGGCACTGCCGGCGAAGGCGGCCAGGTGGAGCGCGGTGTATCCCCATTTGTGGCACCGGCGCACGTTCGCGCCGGTCTTCAGCACGTCGATCACCGCCTCCACGTCGCCCGCCGCCGCCGCCGCCAGCAGCGGCTCACGGCGAATGCGCATGGCCGGATGCAACGCGGCCACGATCGCGGCCTGCGCGGAGCAGGGGCCCTCGGCCGGGGGCCACGCCAGGCCCCACGACCGGATGAAGGACTCGGGGATCGGAGACTTCCGGAACGGGAGCGAGAGAGCGAAGAACCTCATGAGAACGGGTTGTTCTTCACTGCGGCCGGCAAAGGATGGCGAGGTCAGCACAGTTTCCGAAGAGAACAAATGCTCGCAGAAGGTCAGGATCACCGACAACTCCCTGCTAGGAAGTTTTGTGTTGGGAACGGTTAATGGTGCGAAAATACTTTCCCTTTCGGGTGCCCTGGCCGCGGGGTCCGCTGAGGAATCGGAGACCGTTGAGGGTGCTGGATTGCGTGAGGATGAGGGGACCTTTGAGGACGAGGGGACCGTTGATGGCGAGGCGACCTTTAAGGGCGAGGCGACCTTTGAGGACGAGCGGACCGTTGAGGACGAGCGGACCGTTGAGGACGAGCGGTCCGCTGAGGACGAGCGGTCCGCTGAGGACGAGCGGTCCGCTGAGGACGAGCGGTCCGCTGAGACGAGCGGTCCGCTGAGGACGAGCGGTCCGCTGAGGACGAGCGGTCCGCTGAGGACGAGCGCTCCGCTGAGGACGAGCGGTCCGCTGAGGACGAGCGGTCCGCTGAGGACGAGCGGTCCGCTGAGGACGAGCGGTCCGCTGAGGACGAGCGGTCCGCTGAGGACGAGCGGTCCGCTGAGGACGAGCGGTCCGCTGAGGACGAGCGGTCCGCTGAGGACGAGCGGTCCGCTGAGGACGAGCGGTCCGCTGAGGACGAGCGGTCCGCTGAGGACGAGCGGTCCGCTGAGGACGAGCGGTCCGCTGAGGACGAGCGGTCCGCTGAGGACGAGCGGTCCGCTGAGGACGAGCGGTCCGCTGAGGACGAGCGGTCCGCTGAGGACGAGCGGTCCGCTGAGGACGAGCGGTCCGCTGAGGACGAGCGGTCCGCTGAGGACGAGCGGACCGTTGAAGATGAGGGGGCCTTTAAGGGCGAGGGGGCCTTTAAGGGCGAGTCGACCTTTGAGGACGAGAGGGCCTTTAAGGGCGAGGCGACCTTTGAGGACGAGCGGACCGTTGAGAACGAGGAGACCGTTGAGGACGAGGAAACCGATGAGGACGAGGGGACCGTTGAGGATGCGGTTGTTAAGTCTAAGGGATTCATTGAGGATACGGAGGCCGTTGTAGATGTGGAATGATGTAATGAATATTGATAATACGGGATGCCAGACAAGAGGTCAGAAAATCTATAGAAGGCGGAAATGTGGTCAGAAAGTGAGAAATTCAGGAGGGGAGTGGTCGGTGACAGGGAACGGATGGTGACGATCAATGGGGTCGGTAATGTTGGAAAATGTGGAATGGGAGTCGATGCCGGAAGTGCAAGATAGCCCTAGGTATATGAGAGAGAGAGAGACAGAGCGACAGTTCTTGGTGACGTAGATGTTGCATTCACTTCTGTTCAAAGAAAACAAAACATCAGTTAGATGATTTGCAGGAAGCCATAAATTTAAAAGAAAATCAATTATAAAAATGCCATGTTTACAATCGTATGTTACAAACAATTTTCATTGAAGTGATTACTCCTAAATCTGGCACTAATACTAAGATCGCTCAAGAATCAGACTAAAGTAGTGATTCACAATATTGCCCTCCAAATGTTAATTTTCTACAAAACATACAAAATTATTTTAGAGTATATGGAATCTAATAATTGTGGCTTACGTATGGTGAAAAATGAAAATCGCAAACGAGGGAACTGAAAGTAGAGAGCTGTGTTGCCTATACGGTGTCTTGAGGAGATACGCAGAGTAGATAAGCTATCTGCCAATTTTTCTTCACATATACGATATTTATAAAAGAAATTTTGAAACTGATCTTTATAACATCTATATGTGAATGTACGAAGCATACAAGAGATGTGAAACTGTGAAAAAAGTCATGAGTCAAGAGCATGTAAATAATTTGCTAAATATACGACGAACTGGACATTTTTGGAGGTAAATTTAGGTTATTTCGTTGATATAATTCATACAAATCCACAAAAACCAAAGATCTGAATAAGTTATTTTATTTTCCACATAGTAAAGATTTCTTTTTTGATTAAAAAGTGAGACAGACTGCGGATTTCGAGTAGCGGCGGGTCGGGCGAGCCGTGTCGTGCCGTGCCGATCCGGGCCGGACCGTGGGGGCCATGCCGTGCCGTTTCGAGCCGAGCGTCGAGGCAAGACGAAGCAAATCGAGGCAGGGCAACGCAAGACGGCAAGGCTCAGTGGGTGGGGGGTGCATTAGAAAAGATGAAGTGAACATATAGAATTTCTGACAAACAGATGGTGAAATATGAATACCAGCAGCAACGCGAGTTACATCAGTTCGACATTAATGGATTAAAATAGATCTTCAATAAAAATTATAAAAGTGATTAACATGTTTGTCGTCTAAGCCTGCGATGAAACTACAGTTTGGTGTTAGTGTGATGCAGCTTGTCGCAGAAAACGGGCAACGCGATGTATAAGCTAGCTATCTAATACAGGATTGTGATAAATGCCGAAGCAAATTTTCTTTCCTCTCAGTTCCTCAATCAGGTGTGAAATAAAATTTTTCAAGATTTTCTCACTGTAATTTCATTTATTTAGAAGTCCGTTGATGTTTACATTCACATTGGATGATACCGTAAGAGCAAATTCACATCAACAGAATCTATATTTAAATCGAAATATAACACAATTGTTTAGTTTTCTGTCATGTAATAATAATAATAATAATAATAATAATAATGGTAATAATAATAATAATGTTCGTATTTTATCTTTTCACAAAGTTGTGTTACAATATTACCGGAGATTTCTGAAATTATTTGATACATTTACCTAAAATAATAATTATTACATACTATTGACCTTTGTAGTAAAAACATATCTGCCTCTTGCAAACCCATCTTCACCAAATTGTTTTGATAAAACCCTAGGAAAATGTTTTAAATCCCGTCAGTGTCAAGGTTTTGAAAAAAGGTAAAATATTTTAAACAGCTCAGTGCTCTTGGATAAAGTAAAATTCTCAGTGGTTGGCAAGCAATCACACAAAGTTCATGTCAGCTGTTGCTGGACGACTGGAAGTTGGAATCTCAAACAGAATTTATACATGGAAGGGTTTTGAAGCGATATATGTCATTATATGACACTGCAATACTGAAGTTAAAAAAACAGCTGCCAAGGAGAGTACATTTATTATTTCTGCAAGTAGGAATACAACCTGGTGGCAGAACACTGCAATTTCACTATCATAATTACACAATTTTACTATCATAATTATTTTTGTGATGGTGGAGTTAGAAAACAAAAAATTATTACCCTTGTTCCGACAAAGTTATGACTTTAGAGGTCTTAGGGTTTTTAGATTACACAGTACACTTACGTTTTGAACTACATTTCACCGTATATGAACAATATTTGAATCTAATTACTGAGGTTTTTCAAGAAGGATACTCATAATAATCAGTAGTAATGGAGTGAAAGTCTTCGTCGCCGTTGTCGCATATGACGTTTATCCATTAAAAATAAATTTATTCTGGGAAACTATAAACTTCCACAATATTGCACGTGGCTGCGTTTCCTAACTTGCAAAGGCATTTTCAAAATATCAGTCATTAATCTTTCCAAAATTGCAAAATTATATCCTTTAATAAATAACTAATCTAAACTACGGATTGATGGTGGAATTCTTTTATATCAATCTGATATTTGATCTTGTCTCTCTTACGGATATCTTGTATGGTGCAATGTTTTTTCCACATACATTAACAAAATTCAAACAGTACAAAATAAATTTCTTAGGAATTTATTGAATGAATGGGTTATCTCAAATAAATAGATTAATAGAGAACTTAATATAGATTCTATTAAATCATTTATACTAGCCAGCCAATCTGTCTGCTTATCTGCCAGTCTGTCAGTCCATCCGTCCACCAGTCAGTCCGTTCGTTCGTTTGCCTATCCGTCTGATCCTATCTGATCAAAGCCTAAACCGTTTAGATGATTTTCTTATAAATTGATATTTCCAGATCGATCTGGACGAACCCAAGACCCTGCGAGCTGGAAATGAATATTTTGATTTTTGGGTTATGTTGCATGACAGGTTTACTCAAAATTTTCAACTTTTATCAAAAAAAGGCATCTAAAACTTTTATTGAAGGTTACCATCGCATAGCACGATGGTAAAAAACTAGTGCTGGTCTCATTATCGTTCAAACCAGTAAACTCTGTGAAATCAAGTTCAATCGTTCATGTTTTCATGAGCTCTCGAATCTCCAACCCTCGATTAAATATTTTCATGATAGCCGAGGTTGAAAAATCTCCATCTCCATCAATAAATTATACAGTAAATTCGAATGGTTCAACAACTTCAAGCTGCTTCGAGTTAGGTACTTCAGGCAGCGGATCGCAATAATATAAAATACGAAAAGGATCAAAAGCGTCCCCGGAGGATTAAAAATTGATGTTTATAGTTTTTTAAAGTTTTTGCTATGGTAAAATCGAATGTGAAATAAATACATAAATGGATATCAAGGCACTACAAAGTAACCCACTAGTAACCAATGTTTTGTTTTTACTGTTGAATCCGCTAAAGCGAAAGTAAAGTAGTTTCTTTTGTGTTAATTTTATTATCACAGAGGTTCAGTAAAATATTCGAACACTGCAAATTCGAAATTCAATATATTCATTTAGCCTCAATAGTCTTTATTGCCGTTTCCTATGAACATATTTGGGCTGAAGACTAGTATACGGTATAACTTACGGAAGTCTTTTAATTCGCGCCGCTTCGGCGGTAATTGTGCAGTTTGAATTCTGGAGGCTGTCTTGAAAAGTAATTACTTATAAAAGTGAATTGGTAATTATGCGGTGGATAGACTCAAGGATGTCTATAGTGAATGCGAAGACCAAGGGCCCGAGCCACGCCGTGACTTGGAGCCGGGCGAGCGAAGCCAGAAAACTTACCATTGAAAGTAAACTGGCATTACAATGCGGCGGGGGCAAAGCGTATGAAGGGCGAGCCATAAGAGCCGTCTATCCGTTAAGTTTTATTCATTCTATCAGAGCGCGTAGCGTAATTTGAGGGAGAGCTTAAGGAGACCCTCCAGCCTCCGCCGCCACGCTTCTCTGAGGGTGTACCGTGTACCCTGCATGAACCCATATTTGTATCAAGACTGCTTTCACATCCTTTTCCAGAGCTCGGGCTTTCTCGTTACTTGATTGTACAATTAATATCCACTCTCAATATATTGTAATACAGTCGTGATACCCTTCAACGCCTATTGACTAGCTGGAACCATTTCTATATTTGGGTCTTTTTTATTATCACATTAATTTTCTGCCAAAATGCCTTCCCAAAATAAATTTTAAAACAATTCTGCATTTGAGTTCTAACATATCTTCAACAAACCTTGCTAAGACATTTTTAGAATTCGTTTGTTACCTGGTTCTTTTTGGAGACAGCTTTCAGTTTCTTTCTGGGCATTATTTGAACAGGTAAGTACAATTTATATAAAAAAAAAACTAAAAGAAAATCGTTATTGTTCGAAACCTGATGGATATATAACTTTTTGATTCAGCTTGGAAAGCTAATTTTTGTAACATATTTCACGACAGCAGATCAAAACTGTTCGTTACATTATAAAGTATAAGCTATTTGAAGCGGTAATTATCTTTTTATAATGTAATAATTATTTACTTCTTATTCCAATTATGTTAATAATATTTTATTACACATGTTTAAGACGTTCGGTAACTTGCATATATATTAAGAAATCGCTTCACAGTAAACACACACATAGGAACAAATATGAAAATAAAGTGAAGAGAATGTATGAATGAATTACTGATTCAAATGAAATCCTTCCTAATTTAATATATATATTTTCTGGCTGTTTTATTGAGATCTTTCAAGAGATACTTAAACCGTTACTGAAACTGAAAAAGTGCTTGGATTTTCAACGGTACTAGAATCATTGCTTTTTTTTCACTGGACATTTCTATTAAACAAATTTTGACAGTTATTATCGTTTTCAATGTAAACTCTAATACACAAAGAAGCGTATTCAAAGCAGGTTGGTGAAGTCTTTCGTACGCAGAACGGAACAAACGTATCAACCAGTTATTGAACTAATTAATACAGCTAATGTTCTTGCATCATTTGTGAAAATTAACAATTATATTAGCTAAATCAATTCTCAAAACAGTCCACAAAACAAATTAAAAGTCGAATGATAAGGAAATGTATCATGTAAATACCTTTCTGGGCTATCCAGTGAACACCGTCAACGCCGCATTCACATCGTCCACTAACCTTTCGACGTGGACTTCAGCCCCGATGGCAGCGCTAACGACAATCCCGTGAACTAACACAGAGTTTTGCTTTACAGCGTTACGCTTCGAATATCCGTGGAAGTGCGGGGATTTAGCCGCTTAATAGTGTAAATAGTAGCGGGTTAGTATGTTAATTATAAACAAGAAGGTTCGATTCCCAACTCCAATACTTTCTTTGTAATTTTTTTTTTCAATAAAATAATCAATTGCAAATTTTAAAAATATGGAAATTC